>SDVV010013046.1:0-15239 GCA_016164225.1 Gammarus roeselii | reverse complement strand
ACATACAAATATATACGTCTATATTTTTTCCAGCTGGGAAGCAAATGGTTCTAAGGCACGGATCATCAGT
Organism: Gammarus roeselii; assembly: GCA_016164225.1. Classification (NCBI taxonomy): domain Eukaryota; kingdom Metazoa; phylum Arthropoda; class Malacostraca; order Amphipoda; family Gammaridae; genus Gammarus; species Gammarus roeselii. The sequence continues at coordinate 15,169 of SDVV010013046.1, read as the reverse complement.
AAGCTATCGACATCAACCACCTGTCTACTTGGTAAATACAAGCCTCTGTTCCACGACGTCTTGTGTTCTCATTCAAATCAAAGGCCTAGAAGTGAATTCCAAGAAGAATGACCAATTCCGGGAAGCCTCCTCTAAATGACGTTCTCGCTAAAGCGGTCACTGCTTTTTTTGTCACCCGGTCGGCTCCTTAGTGGTCATAGAAAACGAGACGTATTCGCGTAAGCGATCCATCGTCGCTTGTGAGTCTTGTAAGGAACTGCCCAGACCAAGAGCAAGCTAACGCCCGTAACAGTACGTTGCTGGATGGACACGGAAGGCGTCCTATCAAATGTATACAATTGCACCAACATCCATTACCAAGGCTATATTTCGCTCTATAATTTTCACCGACCTCTATATCTCGCTTGCTGATCTCCCTCTGATTTTTCTTCTTTGTCTTCTTCAACTGAGCCCACCTCCCCCCTCCCTCGCCCTCACCTTCAAGTCTCTTACCTAACCTTACACTTTGAAGAAATATGCTCATTGTCATTGCTCAGGAGAAAGAAAAATTCATTGATCCATGTACTTATTTCTCCGGGAAAGAACTTATTTGGGTGAAAATTCGATAAGTTCGAATGTTTAGTTGAATCGAACATTGATGTTGTCCTACCTCCGTCTTTGATGCTTAGTTCAGCCTCCCCCTCGTCTCACACACTCTCCTTACCCCCTCATCAGTCCCCCCAACGACTGCCCCCAAACCCCCACCAATGACCGTGTGCCAATCATGCAATCGCACAATTATATATGTTACCTCCGGCCTCCCCCCGTCTCCCCCCACTCTGGCCCTCTCACCCTTTGTCCACCCCTCTCGATACCCAGACACTGTTGCTGACGTGTCAATGTACAGACACTGAATGCCACCGGTGGCGTTATTGTATTAAAAGGCTCTACTAAATCCGTTTCCGCCAATACAAGTTGTATTGTTGCCGATACACCTCGTGTTGATACATTCGATATGCATAGTATACTAACTTACTTTACTTGCAGGGGCTTTTCATAACTGCCTTCTACAGCGCAGTCGTCAGTAAGGCTCAGTCGTCAGTAAGGCTCAGTCGTCAGTAAGGCTCAGTCGTCAGTAAGGCTCAGTCGTCAGTAAGGCTCAGCTGTCAGTAAGGCTCTCGTTAGAAAGAGTGGTCGGGCACTTTTGATGACGTCATCACGATATGTCGTCTGTTGTCATGTTCGTTTGGTATTAGTATATCAAGTAGTTACGATATTTTCACAGCGCTGGTGCTAAAACTCAGAGGGAAGCATCTATAAGAGCACTAACTCTGTGAGGTGCACGATGGTATTTCCACCAGAAGATAACGTTCTTTGTTTAAGCGATGGGCTGGGTATCCGCGGAGCATCCGCATACATTCCACTCCCGTATCCACAATTTTTTATCATGCTCACATCCGCATCCGCATTTGAAGGATGTGGGGTTAAAAACTTGTAGCCTTATCAACAACCCAGCTCACAAATGCACCACCAACATATTTGATGAAAATTTTTCGCGGTTGAAAGAAATATCTTCTTTCCAGTCTCCCTGGTCGTGAGTAACTTCCTCGTCGCACCAAACTTCACTCGCAAAGCAGTCAGGCCCAACTTCACTCTCAAAGCCGTCAGGCCCACCTTTTCTTATCGAATTCTTTGTATCAACACACCTACTTAGATGATCAACCCACCGCCTGTCAACCAAGATATACATATATACCCCTGAGTAACTACCGCCAAGAATTTTCTTAACTTTTTAAAGAACAATGTACAAATTTCAGCCATCTATACACTGACGAGCTTCAAAACTGTCGCCGGAGTAGGAGTCGCCGCCACGTGTGAGATGCCTTCTCGTTCGGCGTTCGTTCCTCATGAAGCTACTGTCTTCTCAGTAAAGGTACAAGCACTCGAATTATTATCTCAATATCCAGCACAAACCGCCTTGTCAAATAAGTCATCTTCTCAAACAATCTGAGTGTTCCTACTCAGCGTAAAACTCCGCTCTGTACACACTTTGCCACGCGTAAAATACAACACGACGTTTTACTACGTCTGTGATGGACCACGGGGTCGAATTTTGCTAGATCTGTGGTCATGCTGAAATATGAGGAAATGGGTTCACAGAATCCCACCCACTACCGAAATTGGTTCTTTATCATCAGCACTTACATAACATCCCATCGGTACGATATGTAGCAATCGAATGGACAAACAGTCAAACCCTCTGTCGGAGAATGAGAAACCCTCTGTTGGAAAGCGAAACCCTCTGTCGGAGAATGAGAAACCCTCTGTTGGAAAGAGAAACCCTCTGTCAGAGAAAAAGAAACCAATTTTTCGAACAGGAGAGACCAAATATCCATCAACCGCATGTGCACAGGACAGTCGTGGATGATTCACAACCATCTAATGAACGTGGACATGTGACCGTTTGCGATGCCGTGTCATCCGTGTCACCAAATGGTAATCCCCATCAAACACTTACTGATGCTGTGCACCGTAGTTGCGGCAGCTCAAACAGTTTTCTTAACCCCCCCTTTCGCGACGAAAGCATTTCGCTTACCTAACTTACACAAAAAATCGAATTGATTTCGGTAAACATACTGGAATATACGAAGCTGTACAATTAAACAACGCAAAGTAAACTTAACAATTCTTACGACTCATAACGTATTTTGGTACATTAGGCAAGGAACACAAGAAGCGAGATTCGCTTAGAGAATTACGTATAAATTATTATTTTATGGTATAAATTAAACCAGCATGACTCCAGTATGCACTGGTGTTCGTAACAGCTACTATCGAATTGTTGAACTAATTTTAATAACCTATCACTTCCGCACATTTTAGTGCACCTGCCTACCAGAGCTTACGAACGTCACTCCCTATGGGGGAACTTGCTAAGGCTTATGCCTGACTCCGGTGGAGACGTGACTCTCGCTCCATCTAATTTAACCCGGCGTTGGCAATTTAACCCGGCATTGGCAATACCGATTATTGAAATTTATCAACACAGCTTATATGTAACCTTCTCTTTCCTCCCCCCACAGGTCAGTTTCTCTCGGAGATCGAGCGCCACTCCGACGCGGCCCACCACTACGTGCAGGCAGCGACCATAGCGCCCTCTGAGTACGAGATCGTCATCAACGCAGCCAACACCTTACGGCAGGCGGGCAAGAACCGGGAGGCAGAGCACTACTACAGAATGGCCGTCAGCATTAGGCCTATGGTGAGTGGTGATATGACTGGACACCGGTGACATGAGGGAAACAGGATACAAACAAAGCCTGTCTGGCCGTTGGGCTCCAAAAAACTGTCTTTTTGTGATGCCCTAATATGAGTTAAAGGTTCCTACATCTTTCACATCTTCCTGCAGAAGATGTCAGGAAGACGTCGTATTTGTGAAACGGTAATTATTTATCGTTTTGATAGCTCAAGTCAGGGACAACATACCCACCAGCAGCTGTTTGCATTGTGAGGGCATCTTGCGGTTAGTAGTAAATGGTCTTTGCGTTAACTCGTTTTTTTTTTAATAAATTGTTTTTCGTAATTACAAATCATAGGTTATAGTTAGAATCATTCTCTCTATGCAAATAATAAACCAAGAGATATACTGAAGTAGAATCCATCAGTCGACCACAAAAATATACCCTTGTCTACAGTAGCGAAATACACTTTCGCTAATTGACCCGTATCGAAAAAAAAACAATGTCTATGCCAGCAATTGAACTTAATGTGACTTTGTTGAACAGGAAAATAAGAACAAAGCCTTTATATCAATTTCTTCAGTCCAACTTGTAATATAAAAAGATAAACAAAAAGAGATTGAGTATCAAAATAATTTCGTTATGAAAGAACATACGGCTCTTATTGAACGGCGAATGTAAGATGGTAATATCTAACACGTTTTTTAGATCTCAACATAGCAGCTGAATGAATTTTACGATAATACTTTTTATTCCTGTTAAAATTCTGTTACAAATCAACCGGTATTGAATTTTCTCTTGCTACCTATACTATGACTTTCACAGAGCTTGAGATAGGGTCATCGAACAAATAACATGGAATTCTTCGTGAAGGTCATGGTTGGTACCAGTGATGTGGTAACATTTATGGTCAATTTTCAACTTATGGATGGTAAACGTCAACCGAGACTGTCTGGATGAAATCGACGATAAAATACGTTGATTGCTATTAGATATAGACTGTTCTCTCCATAAGAAAATTTTCGCAAAAAAAAATCTCCCACTTTTCCATTGACATCATTGTGATTTTCAGCAAAGTGGAGACTGTGCTGGTTCATCGATTTAATTTAAAATATACAAGCATAATGTCACGATCTGTTTTTGTGTCGGTTGGTGTCCGTTATTACATCTGCACACGAGGGTCAAATGCCCGAAGGTCTTAACTCCTACATCATCAGGGTTACAGCTGATGAACACGCACTCTCCGACGTGTTCATTGGCGGAAGCCCCGAGGACGCAAGACTCATCGTTCAAAAGACTCAAGGCCCTCTGCTATTATAGTACCGGTAATTCGTTCTTTAGGAACGTTCTTGGAGGTCACTATTGGAATCGGTTCTTGCCTGTGTATATGAGGAAATATTAATTTTGCGACAAATATATGATTTTTTAGATCTTAAAAGAGCAGAAGAGTTCTAAAATCAATGATCTATTCTAATGTTCGTATTTGTCCTGTCAAATTAGATAGGCGGATTGAACCAACGGCACCGCCAGTGTAAACAGGCCCAAGACTTATTTAAAATTGATCCTCCCAAGACCTCCCTACCGTTTTCTCCCTTGAATACACGCCTGACTCAGTTACGTCCAAGTTTATCAGATAGCAATTTTTTTCAAGTTTCTCTTCCAAATTCCTTTTCCAAAGATTTACAAAATTCAAGGTTTCTTTGATGTTCTTCACAACAACTCTGTTCCAAACCTAACATCCTCCTCCTTTCGCAGGACCCCACGTCCCACATGAACCTAGGGGCAATGCTTCACGTTAACGGGAAGCTGCTGGAGGCCGAATCCAGCTACCTGGAGGCTCTGAAACTCAAGCCAGACGACTCCATCACGAGGACTAACCTCCAGAAGCTGCGCCATCTCTTAGTCAAGAAGGGTATTAGTCCGAGCAGATAACGATGCTCCTCCTCTCAAAACGCCTCAACAGACGCAACACATCAACACTAAAAACACACTGTGATTACGCACATTGGCTGGAATTCCTTGCCCCTTGAATCCTAATAGGCAGAGCGCAAAATTACTTATTCTAGACGTCAATTGAGTATACGCGAATAGAAGTACAATTCTTTGACAGTTGAAACCCGGTGAGAAGACAATTTTTGCAGCCTAATTTCAGGTAATAAAAACATTCTCCCTTTTTCAGTATTGAAGCTCGATCATTAATTTGAAATAGTTAAGCTTTATATGAATACCTCTCCAAATGACTGTGTTTGTTGACATGTATATCAATATCATTTTGTCCCTTCGCTTGTTGAGTTTAGACCTCACATAGTGCCTCGCATAAACCACCTTCTTCAACCCAATACCCCACATACCACACATTTCTCTCCACGCTCAATCAATACCCACAATCAATACTCCAAAGCTGCATCAATAGGAGCGCTATTCGAACATTTAATTTTTCCTCTACCAGTCGATTTGCTCATACTATTTAAGTAGGTTATTTTCACGCTACTTTGTGACGCCTATTAGATGTTAAAGGGACGACCCTTGTGATATTTCCTCTTAGTATAAATGTACCGTGGTTGGCTTTCCCATATTATTATTCCTAGCCTGTCAATGTAAAGTAGATCCTGTGTTAGGGATGTCGTTTCAACATTATTACTTTGTACGTCAGAAGATATTTTATATTTCAAATTCGATTTACCTCCTCTTAGGAGATGTAGTTAAATTATATGTTTGAATTAGGAAATTGTAAAATATCAATATAGTATCTTATTTTTTTAGGGTAGAGTGTTATGGGTATTCTGGTGAGTTGTATTTGTTGCGGGATGATATAAATTTGACCTATAACTCTGATAACTGATAATTCTTTTCTCATACTGGCAATATCTGTATCAAAATGTAACTTCCCGTCCAATACTCTGAGTATCTATGTTGACTATTTGTGTACGGGAGTGTTATTATAGGTCTTAGCTGACCTGCTTTAGCAATAATAGAGAAAGTCTCCTAGTTCTGTTACTTCTTAATAGTTAGTATGTATTTGGCAAACGGATCAAAATACGTATCGTTAAGGTGTCTTATAATGAGAAATTGTGTTTTCTTCTGTATAAAAGAGGTTATTTCAGTGGTTCTACGCGGTGTCAACTCAGTGGTGGTCACGATTATGGCGATGATTGAATAATGTCACTTATTATTATTACTTCTAAACGCACATAGATAAACCAGCCGAGAACATTGCGATCTTTCGGCCTAACAACTTAAATTCTTCTATATACAAAAACTTCTACATTGTGTAACGATGTTCGCACCCGTCATCTACTCGCGTAATTTCTAGTGACGTATGACGAAATGCTGTTCTTAAATCAGTCATTATTCGAAAGATCAGGTTCATAATTCGACAACCCGGCGCGTTCACTACAAGAACAGTTGTAGTGTACCCACTGGGTAACAAGTTAGAATTCCCACATGGGTCTGGGGCCTGAATTTTACAGCCACCTTTCTGTTTGTTTTCTGCCTGCCTGCAGCGGTACATTTTATTAGGCAGACACTTCTGCAGTCAGTTCAACAGCCTAACACTGCATAATTCTACATTTTTTTCTTCCTACCTCAAGTACAGTTATGAAACTATTCCGGTCAATCGAAATTTGGAGACCGGTAGCAAATAATTGTGACCTGAGTGATTTCTTGAATTAAATAAATACGCCTTCTTTCATAACCAATCTCCTGTTAACAGTTTCAGGCAATCGAGAGACTGTGAGATGGCAGTGCTGCGAGGGTGAATCCTTGTTGAGGAATACTTATGGCAGTGCTGCGAGGGTGAACCCTTGTTGAGGAATACTTTAAAAAATGTATCAAGAGAACACCAAAAGAGGAATACTATTAGAATACACAAAACTACAACGTTCCGATAGTCATTTCACTCATTAAATATGTTGATCATTACATTACATCACAAAAAAACAGCTATCCCTTCAGTCTCACATGAATAAGCATTGGTTATTTCTACACACAAGTTTTTGAGAAGAATAAGACAGCTTTTCTGCTGCGTCTATGTTTAATTCATTGCAAAGAGCTGTAAACTATTCACATAGCGCACCCTGCTCCCGAAAATCTATTTATTACAATGGAATTAGTTTTGTTTATACCAATTGTCTTAGTGTCCTGTTGATGTTGTACGGATTTTTTGTCTGTGCATTCCAGTGTTGTGTCTTGTAATATTTTTATACGCGTTGCCTACTGTTAATTTGAATAGTGTAAGACTGTAAAAACATTCTGCGCTTGAAGTCCGTGTGAACAGTTTCAATTTAAGTTATCTCCATTAATAGTATGCGTGGTGTTTATATCGATGATGTTGACAGCCATTGCCTTGTGATAGACTTTTGTCGACTCTACACGGGGATGGACACAAGACTTTCTTCTCTAATGTGGGGAGATAGGCCTAGTTGCTCCTTAGATAGCTAGGCCTACAGCCACTGCATCTATTCCATAGCCCGTGCGTCTGATGATATTCCCGATCTTTCGATACAGTCCTGGCCAAATGTAGTAGGCTCATGCATCACATAAAGAAGGCTGTAACATGAGTTCTTGCATTCATTATCCAAGAAGGAATTTATTCCATTGAGTATCTGTTTATTTTTAAATTGTGTAAGACCCTTTTCTGTCAAAACTGTGTCCGCCCTTGTGGACAGCTGTGTCAAAATTTGAATGTGCTCTAAAAGTTGGTTTTTGATTCAGTAATAATGAAAGTGATTAATCTATTTGTCAAGGTACCAAAAGGTTGTGCTAGGATTTGCAATTCCATAAGGGATATTTTCACTTTCGAATTGTACAGAGATTATTAGGAAGACAAATTGTTTGGTTTTTCAAAAGCTAATCCTTTCTTTATACTTGTTAACTATTGTACAAAATTGAGATCTGTACTAGTTGATTTGTTTCTACCTTAGATATTAGATAATTGGACTGCTAGACTTCACAAATATAACATAGATCTAACTCTGTTCATGTATGTTCACTGCGCGACGGTATATGCCAAAGAGGATCTCGTTGTCCTGTTTTATATTGACTTAGCCTTAGTCAGGTGATAAGGTTGCCCAGGTGTGGTATTTGTATTCTATTTCGAGAACGTTCTAAGATAAATGAGATACTTTAATAAGTACTGGGGGGAAGCGGAGGAGGCTCTCATGACCAAAGCAGACAAATATCATTTCGTACCACGATTATTTGTTCAATACCACACAACTTTTTGCTACGTCAACGCATACCAAAAGATGTCAAAAAACATCGCCTGTCTTCAAAAATGATTGAATTGAACAAAATCATCTGGCACGAAATCCAACCAATTTTTATCTGTGTGTGGAGGACATGATTGCCCGAATTGGAAAGAATATATGATGGTTGCATTCCCGTTACGAAAGAAATGAAGGAAACGTATTAGAAATGTAATCAAAATAAGAGAAAGGGCATTCATACCCTATCTTGTGAACGATGTTCAGTAATGCCGAACATGGATAAAGCTACAAACGCACTCGAACTACATGATTGATAAACTATACACTATCTGTAAAGTCATCTTCTTATTCAAGGTGTCTACAGATTGTTTGTTCTTTTTCATATAATTTCTTTCATCTTTTCGTTCCACTTTTTCTTTGCTTTCGTCGTACGATTTGATGTCATGAAACACCGTAAAATTTGTTAAAGGCAAAAGCGTTGTTTTTATTAACTCGTATTCACCTATACACCTTTTTTCCGTTTCGCTGTTTGCGTCGCAGCGTCTTATTGAGCATCCATTGGTTGCCTTATCAATCTGACGTATTAGCAACGTTGACCAAGGAGCAAACCTGGTGAAAAATGTTGTATTTAAAATGGCCCGTTTTACTTCGTGGGATTAGGGCAACGTAGTTAAAATGTATTTAGTATTTGTCAAAGGCCCAGCTATTCCATAAGACCGAAATTCACCTGGCCTTCCCGGCAGGCATTGCCATTGGTATGCATGCTACCTCAGCCGGTCCTTTCGCTAGCATCTTTCAAAAGTTAACATTGGATATGCTGTGTCATGGCTACACACAACTTGAATTCATTCCTTAGATACGCCGGTAATTGAAGGATGAACATGGATAAACTTGAAAAGACCGCTGGTTGGAAGAAGTTATCCCGCTGACTGTATGGGAGAACATGCTTGAACCCAGTGATGTCTTCAAAGACAGTGGCGTATTGCGGCCTTATGGTCGCACCCACCACCATAATCATCAATATACAAATACAGATACTAGGCCGAATCACCAGAAACGCGGGTGGCCGACGGTGAGACGCACCCCGCTTGCCTCGTCTCACGGATGAGAACTTCATATATGTCTGTTTTTTTTTTCACTTCGAGTTTCTAATCTAATTTTCACAAATCATTGTCTTAGTTTACATGACCACACAGCCAATATTATTGACGTGTACTGTCGTGGTGGTATTTCGGGTCTAAATTATATTTTCAATGCGCTACATAGTGAACTGATTCACGAACATGGAGGGAGTCGTCGGTGGAGAGTTTCGATTTTCACCAGATTTCGTAGGGTGAATAGCCATTTCAAATCAATGCTTCTAGGCCATATTATAGTATAATTTCTGATGCGATAAATTGATCTTTTCACGTTGCAGGCTTACTCGTGTTCCCCAATCGCTGGCGGGTGTTTCCAAAATGTATTTCATTTAGTTTACTGTCTTTTAGTTCGTTCACTCTCCAATCAGTCAACATGTTTGAGCCAATCTCCAGCGGAATATCAAGTCTTATCACACATCTGATTTTGAATAGACCTACGTTGATTTCCTTGTTGATTCTGCATTGAATCATTCCAAACGCTCTCGACACGTCACTGAGAAATATCATCCGTAACATCATTTTTATTTATACTTTCAATAACTGAAAGTGATGATCCTATTTATAGCCTGTTATTTATACGTTTATTATGGCGTGTCGTGTTTCCACCATTGCCCAAGACTTCGTTGATGTTTTCTGCAAAGTGCACTCTTGTCGAAGACGAATGACGGGCTGCCCTTTTTGTTATCCTAATTACTGTTTTCAATAAAGACTTCGTTTTTTGAACTGGTGTTTCCTTTCTCTTGAAACCAAGCTTCTGGCGATTGAAATAAAATACCAATTAGGGTTTTAGTAAAGAGCGCGTATTACAAAATATATTCTCGATATTCAATTTGGAGTGTCTGACCAACAAGTGGTAGAAGGAAGATTAAGAGTGAACAGAGGTGGAAGGGGAACAAAAGAGTTGAAAGGGGAAGAGTGGCAGTGAAGGTGAGTGAATTGTATGGGGCAAGCAGAGCTGAGGAGTCCCAGCAGGCGTTGAATGAAGAATATGTGTGGGAATATGTGAGAGGGCAAGGCCTGGGTAGAGGAGGAATACGGGACGTTCCAAGATGAACCCTTGAGATGGGCGAAAAATGTGTGTGGTGTGCGCCGTGAGGGCGGCTGTAGGATGAAGGTCTGTGGGGAGTGGTTGCAAGCGAAGTCTGTGGTGGCCTAGGACAACTAAAGAGAAGAGAAAAGAGGTGAAGCAGGTGGTGAGGAGAGCTGAGATGGACGCTGTTGCTAGGTGGGGTGGACGGTTGTGCCTGAATTTTGAGGAGAAGTAAAAGATCTCTAGAAAGAGGTACAGATGGTGAGGAAGGAGGAGACCAGGAAGGAAACGGTGGAGAAAAGCAGCCGATTATTGTTGGCAAATGGTGATGAACGGAAGGGGAGGGCTGTGTGTTTGAAAGTTGTGGAATGTTAAGGATGTTTGAAAGGTTGGCATTGTTGATGTGGGTGGTTGTGCACGGATACCGTTTTGGGAATTACTAAGGAAGAGATGCAGGAGGAGGTTTTGGTGATAGATGTAGGGAAAGCTCCTGGTTAGGACGGTGTTGCGACGTCATGTCTGATGAGGGATAGTGCATCTGTCTTCTGTGACGAGCGTGGTGTCTTCCGATTGAGTGTCGTAGTGCTCGCATTATTCTACTGTATAAGGCAAAAGAGACAAAAATTATTGCTGCAACTCGAAATGTAAATTAGAGGCATAGAGACAGTATGGAAGGGGTAATTGACGAAGAACAGTGTGACTTAAGGAGTGTTCTATCCGCTCCTGCCGATCTGATTTTCGCTGTGAAACAAGATGTACTCGGTTAAGAGAATTACGTGTTCTGGGCCTTCGTGGATCTGGAAAAAGGTTACGATAGGATCGATAGAGAGGCGCAATAGAGGGTGCTGCGTTCATTTGTAGCAGGCAAAATTTGTTGAAAGCGCTTCAGGGTTTCTATGTTGACAGCAGATCACGTGTCAAAGTGGAGACGATGTGAGTGTTTGTTCCACAGTGAAAGTAGAACAGAGCAAAAGGGCTTGATGTCTCCCTGGCTGTTTAATATCTTTATAGATGGTGGGGGCAGGGTGGTGATGGTGGGCGCAGGGTGATGATGGTGAGGGCAGGGTGATGATGGTGGGGGCAGGGTTGTGATGGTTGGGGCAGGGTGGTGATGGTGGGCGCAGGGTGATGATGGTGAGGGCAGGGTGATGATGGTGGGGGCAGGGTTGTGATGGTTGGGGCAGGGTGGTGATGGTGGGGGCAGGGTGGTGATGGTAAGGGCAGGGTGGTAATGGTGAGGGCATGGTGGTGAAATCAAGTATAATTGGCCGAGGTTTAGCGTTGTTAAGAGCAAATGGATGGGGTTGGCAGTTTAACCAGTTCTTGTTTGCGGATGATACGGCCCTGGAGACAGATTTGGAAAAGAAGTTGTGTAGGTTAGAGTCAGAGTTCTTGCGTGGAGAAGACCGAACAAGTGGAACCTGAGGTGAAATCGCGAGTAAAGGAAGGATGTAAAGGTGCTGAGTACACTGAAGAGTGTAATGAGCGGTAGGACGTTAGGTAAGGAAGCGAGAGCGGAAGAGAGAAGAAGGTTGAAATGGCATGACCGGAGTGAAACTGAAGGATAGGAACAATAATGACTTAGTTGGAATAAGAAGAGTATATTGACGTGTTCTGAGATGATTCGACAGCATGCTGAGGAAGGATGATAGGAGATTGGCGAAAAGGGTGTGAGTGGACGTAAGCCTAGAGGTACACCGAAGTTTGGTTGGACGGATTACGTGAAGCAGGCGCTAAAAAGGACAGACATCAGTGTGAAAGTAGCGCGAGAGCGTGTAATAGCCCCATTATGCATTTATCGACGTCACATTTAGGGAGTATCGACGGCAATACCAAGCCAATGTAAAGGATTACCGGCAATAATTAAGAGAAACGGTGCAGGTTATAGGGAAGATAACCGCTTATGAAGGTCCAGCGCCGCATTAAGGGAGAAAAAAAGGAACAATCCGACGCATTTCCTCTGTCGACAAGTTCTAAAGTCAGCTCACGGCTTCATAAAATTAAATGTATTTAATACCACGATAGTGATTATGCGAAAAAAAAAATCCTGCTAGATCATTGTGAGCAAGGAGTCATTAAGAATGGGTTAAAGTGCACCCAAAGTGCCTCTAAGGTTTATACAAAAAAACAGTATCTACTTTAGAGATGTAATCATAGGTTAAATTGAAGTAATCATTTCTTTTAATTTAATACCCTTATGTTACTTCTTAACAGTTGTTTGAAAGTTGAAGCAATTTGCAGTTCAGTTTCAACCTGAGAAATTGTGTCAGAAAACATTTAATTATTGTCCGGTTCAAAAATCATTTTATTTTAAGTACGAAAAATCATTACGACAGACACTCTGACTTGTAGCCAATTATTCAGACCTAAAATTCCGTCGCAATAACCCAGATTTCACATCTTCCGTCGCCCTGACAAAATTACAGGCGCGAGGAGCCTTTATCAGTTCTGGATTTTTTAGGCAAATCTGTCACTTAGCTTAGAGTAGATTTGGAGGTGTTAGTTTTACGATCAAATTGCATACAGTTGGCTAATCATCAATTATCGTTCTCTTCCGGTAGTAATCTTGATACAACACATCGACAAACGAGGACTGGGCGATCGAATGGATGAGTTTTGACGCTGCCTCGATGTGCTCTACCGCCCTCGGTGTTTCGTTGAGAAACGGGATGGACATGTTCGGGGGAAGGCCCGGGAGCTATGACGCAGCAGAACGACATCAAATATAAAAAACTCTTATTATACACATGCCAAGTAATAATATCTCATGAGAGTGTGATCCATTCATCAACGCTAAAACTGGTTATCGGGCAAAAGTGCAAAAATAATTAGAATATATGTAAAAGGAGCCGTACGTCAGGCCGTTAACATAGAACTTGATCTACCTAAGGAACAAAATTGAAAATTTACTTGACTGGGATGCTTTTGAATTTTCAAGCTGAGTCCTATCAAACTTTTACATAAAATAGTAAGCGTTAATCAAATCGTATATAATACAAATTGAACCGAAAGTGAGCTGACTCGATTGCTTATTATGGATAAGGGATGCAGACGATTGAATTCCGATCCGAGCACTGAACAGAGATATCTGACGGAACTGCAGATTCTCTTTGTGTAGGTGCCAATGGCGCGTTTTTGAACTCCCGGTATGTTTTTCTAACATGTGGGGCAATAACTTGTTTTGCTGACCAACGCGGCACGCTGCTTGTCCTTGTGACGCTTAGTCCAGCCTGGTTGCTGGTCCGTGTGAAGCTTAGTCCAGCTCGGTTGTTGGTCCGTGTGACGCTTAGTCCAGCTTGGTTGCTGGTCTCCGCTGTCTGTTGATCAGGAGCGGATATTCCGGTCGGTCTAGTCCTGGAAACGCATCCTTATTGTGACGACGTCTATTCTGCGAGGGGTTTCTTGCCCGACTGCGCTGCCAGCTGGCTGGGTGTGGAAGGGTCGTTGGCCTCTGGCCGCACTGTTCCCCGTCCTTGCGGCTCGTGAATGAGACTCGTGAGAGAGTAGTATCCCAGGTGGGACAGAGAGGGGTCACACACAAAGACATTCCCCTCCCATCCCCTTCTCTTCCCCCTTTCCCCCGGAGACTCTAGAGGTTCACTTTGAAAGCAGAATTGTCACTTTGACGTCGAATTACTCATAAATCCTAGAAAATTCCAAGTACATTATTGAACATTATTTAGGGATAAATTTCCTAATGAAACAACCCTACGACTTTAGAGCTGCAGCACAAAACAATGATAAACTTCATATTGCTTTAATACCTGATTTAAAACCTCATTTCGCAACCCATCGATTGTTCGTTTCAATGTTTTGTGAGGTATATGCAGGTTTATGGAGGCATATGCAGGTTTATGGAGGCATATGCAGGTTTATGGAGAACGTGAACGGGCCCCGCCACACTCACAGCAACAACCACCTATTAGAGAGGGGCGGGGGGATAATGACCTGTATCTGTTTAGGTCAATTAGAGGCAGAGGTCGATGACTGTGCTAAATCCTGTACAGAGACCTTGAACACATTTGGTGATACAGCAAGCAGGGGATTGAGGTCACTGACACAAAGACCGCGTCCCTGTAGTCTACACCGTTCGCCAGAATGGGTGACGCGAAGGAAGAATCGGTTACTTGCTGCTTATGAAAACCAAGTACTGTGTGGACGGTGTATCTGTGAAGCCCGACTTATAAAAGTCAAGTGGTGTATAGACGAGAAATCTGTGACGCAATAGTTTGATTGACAGGTAATGCGTAAACAAGGAATGTCTGGCGCGTTGAGTAAGAAATGTTTGTAGTATGTAAAGTAGGAATCTATGACACGCCTCTTATGGAATTCAGTAATGAGTGGATTAGGAATCTGTTACATGAACTTGACTAATCGACCTTTGGCTTATGTACTCAGATACATGCTTTTCGTGAGCGCTTGGTGGCGCAAGTCGACCTTTGGCTTATGGACTCAGATACATGCTTTTCCTGAGCGCTTGGTGGCGCAAGTCGACCTTTGGCTTATGGACTCAGATACATGCTTTTCCTGAGCGCTTGGTGGCGCAAGTCGACCTTTGGCTTATGGACTCAGATA
>SDVV010013045.1:0-15240 GCA_016164225.1 Gammarus roeselii | reverse complement strand
CTCAGAATAAAAGATTTCTATCATGTTAGCCTAATTGACAATCTTGGTATGGCATTTGGCAGAGGAATGTGCCTTCATAGTCACCCTCTTCCATCCAGTATTTACAATGGTGTCTTGTAGAAATCTGCAACAGTATTCATTAGTCTGCTCTACGCTGGGAATAGGACATAATAACACTTATTCTCACCTGTCTTCTGTGGAGCACTTTCCAAGGTAAGCCTTTTTTGGTTATTAGCCTATATTCTTTGACATGTAGTCTTAAGGGAACACTTATTTGGTGGCCTGGATCACTTCCCTATTGTTATGAAGTGATGGTCTGCTGCTACACACACGGTTATGCGACCCGCCAATGGAAGAGTGAAAAAACACCTTGTTGCCAGATTCATGTAAAATATTTCTCTGAATTTTTGTAAACATATTCCACTGAATCTTGTAAAAATATTCCACTGAATCATTCATTCCATCTGATTCATGTTCCATGGCTTTTAGTGCGTGGGTATACAAATTTATTTAGCTAAATTACATATTTGTTGCTCTGCCATTATGGTTGGAAGCTGTTTGTTCTGGCTGAACGGATATGTTGTTGCTACCTACAGAGATATGCAACAATGAGATCAAATGATGCGATTGCTTAATCGTAATAGTGCTTGTGATGCGCGTATAATGCGTTTAGTGCTTATTAAAATAATGTAGGGTAAATTAAGGAGCTCTAAAAGCCTTTCATATTTTTTATGTCGATGTATGCCTATTAATTTTAATCATACCATGTATTCTCACTGTCTAAATGAGTAATTATTCATGTCAAGGTATACCGTAGGTACACTAACAAGTTTCGTAAGTATATCTGGGAATATCATCTCATTTTATACCGGTTAACCGCAACGAGCCTACATTCAGTCTTCCTGCCATCACCAGTGCGCATTCCTGGGAAAGTCATTGTGACGTTGTTAGGGCTCCACAGTTGAGTTCCGCATTGTTCTCTCTCACAACAATTATTTTGCAACTTATGTCATATAAATAGTATTGTATTGTTAAGGGTTATTGTATTATAGATATACCATTGTATTAAACGCATTGGAAGCTGTTCCACATGATTCAGTTTTCCCCCTGGCGGAGAAAGTTTCTCCGCACGCCACTTTGCACATATGCTGTGGGAACCTTGTTGTTTTTAGATGTTTGCTAGGTTGAATAATGCAACGATTGAATTATCGCATTGCAAAAATTAATAAGGTATAAAATGAGAACGGCTCTGATCGAATGAGGGTCTCGAAATTGCCCTGTAGTAAAATGCAATACAGTAAAAAAATAGATTGATGTATAATGATTGTGATAAGAAAAAAATATTAATTGATGAACGGTTCAAATTGATCTCCTGCTCTCAAAGCTTTCAGCTGCGAACTCAGTGCAAGGCTGACCGTAAGCTTTCAAGGACACGAGAGATATGGTGGCATTCGATCATCGTTATGATTCAAAAACAAATCATGACGCGCGAAATTGCCACGCGCAAATGGTTGACTAAACTGACTCCCTTATATTATCTGCTGGTTGATTCAGAAGGAATTTAGACGAATGGGTGCACTACACTTTTGGTCCGTATTGGAGAAGAGAGAGCATGCGCGCAAGGAGAAATGACATAAAAAATATACACATATATACAATATATTGAAAGGGATATAATTGGTCCAAATGTTAAGGGAAAATGGTAATTGGCATAACGCGGTATAATTGACTGAAATAAACAGGGCGACAGAAATAACAGAATTAACATCACGGCAAAATAACTGATTTAAACATCACAGCAAAATAAATGAAATAAACATTGCGGCAGAAATAACTGAGTGGGATGAACGGTAGGTCGGGTCCGTTGTTGCAATATTGAAGATATTCAATTACCAGACGAACTTGGGACTCACGAAAGGGCGACGGCTGGTTGAGGTTGAGTAGGTTCCGCAGGAGACGCGGAAACTATTATATTGAAGGTAGGAGTTGTCATGAGCGCGAAGTTGAGGCGTCGGTAGAAGTTGAATAGGTGCATGTGTAGAGGACAAGTGTCCCTACATTTGATACTAAAATAGACTGGTAAGCATTATCTTGTTCATGGTGTTCATTCAAATAGACCGAATCATGAGAGCCGATATATCAAAAATATAAGTTTCAGACAAAACAAGTTCAAACTGTCCCGCTAGCGGAAACATTGAGTAAGCTTGCTGCAAGGCACGGAGAACCAAACACTCATTCGTTAAACATTTTCGGTGAGCGAGTTCATGCCCGGAAACTGGCCCGGACCCGGGCCCAGCCAGGCTACCCGGGGAGCACCACCATTGAGGGTTCATAGGACCAAGAGTCAAAAGAAACAGTCCCTACCAAGAACACCACAACATGCCCTGGATCCAGCTATCGCAGTCATCCCGGCAGCAGGCGATATTCTTGGATGCCAGGTTCCAGACCGAGCCAGGGCAGCCCACACAATGGTGCCCCACGAGCATTGCCTTCCAGTCCTGGTCTCCTGAGGAAACCACCATACTAGCTAAGTTCCCCACTGCAAATTTGTTTGTCTTGCATTGTACAACTTCAATTCATTTATCAATTCATGAGGCGTATTAACTGCCTTCTTATTCATTCCCTTCCTATTCCCTTATTGCCAATACTTGAAAATCATTTGAGGTATCTGAAACTGAAAAGCCATTGTAGCTGCGGCACAATCTTGAAAATAATGCGATACACTGACTGTGTGACCAGCATGTTCTTACATTCATTATCAATTATATGAGCGAAATGGTACCATGCAATTGTAAGTACCGCTTGAATGAAGATAGCTATGTAGCTACCATTATATAAAACATCAAAACTCATTTATTTTGAACCAGTCTTTAGACCTTGAAACACAAACCATCAGTGACGGCCAGGTGGAAGCGGGTGTAGAGGTCCTTAAATTGACCCTACATCATCCTAATAACACAAAACACATTATGCGTGCATCACAAGCACCATTACTATTAAGTAATCGCATCTTTTCATCTCATTGTTGCATCTCTCTGTAGGTAGCAACAACATTTTCGTTCAGCTAATACAAACTGCTTACAACCATAATGGCAGTGCAACAAATATTTATTTTGGCTAAATAAATATGTATACCACGCACTAAAAGCCATGGAACATGCATCAGAAGGAATAAAAGATTCAGAGAAATATTTTTACAAAAATCTGGCAACAAGCTGAGCGGGTTTTTTCTAGACTCTTCTGAGAGTCGGACAAGATCCTAGTTCTCGTGGCAGTAGTATTATATCCCGGCATAAACATACAGGAAGTAAAACCGTGGCCACAGAGGCAAAGAAAGACACAGCAGAAGCTATATTGGGTTCAAATCCAAACTTATAGATAGACTGTAGCTAGGCTAGACAGCCTGGGCCAGTGCAACTTAGGCTTACCTTGGATACTGCTCCACAGAAGACAGGTGAGAAAAACAGTGTTTAATATGTCCTATCCCCAGTGTAGAGCAGACTAATAAATACAGTTGCAGATTTCTGCAGCAAGACACGATTGTAAATACCTGGATGCAAGATTTCAAGTATGCAAAGGCATGAAGCTAGCTATGGGGGATTCATCTGCCAAATGCCATAACAAGATTGTCAGTTATGCTAACATGATAGCAATCTTTAGATCTGAGTGGCACCCTACCTTGATCCATGCCTATTTATAGATATATATAGCTATATAGTGCCTATATAGTGTAAATAATTTTTTTTTAATATTGACATCTCTCTTTCAATTATTATACACATCCAGAATACATATTCTGGGACATGAACATAACATCAAGGCCAGCAAAATTCATGCATTATGGAGCTTAAGAATTCCATTTTTTATTCCTGGTAGCTACACCCTTAGTGGTATGCTATTTCTCTAGTGATATTCTTAGGGTGATATCTAAAATTGTTTTATTATATGCACTTAATCTGTCTGCCTGTATGAGGCAGGCAGAATGGTATGTGATTATCTCCCATGTGGCACACCACTTAGCCAAATATTGTATGTGCAGCCTTTCAGCCCGCTGCCATTCAGCCTGCTGCACGTGAACATCTTCAGGCGAGAAGAAAACTGCATTCTAGTAGAATCACAGAAATTCCAAAAAAGGGGGTCCCTCCACGGATAACGACGCCATCAAGATTTTTTTGCCGGCTGTCCTATCTCCCTTCTTTTCCCCTTCTATATTACCTTGGATGTCTTCATTCAGTTAAGTTGGGATCAATACCAAAGATTTTACTTACCCTTGTCTTATTGTCCTTGTGTCTGTTTTTTGGTGCTTGCCCATAATACTCAAGCTCATTTGTAAGAAAAGGATAGCATAACTTGGAGTCAGATTGTGCCTTGAAAGTGAAAGCACCGTGTTCACTTGAATTATTATCGCTCACAGAAGCTCATTCACTATAATTTTTTTTATTAAAAAGGGGTAAATTACCCTTCATTAATAGAAATATATAACATCACCTAAACGGGAACCACATCAGTGACGGCTAGGTGGTAGCAAGAATCGTTTAAGTGACGGCCAGGTGGTAGCGGAAACCACATCAGTGAAGGACAGGTGGAAGCGGGAACTGTGGGTTTACGATGAATGGGGTCGTGCGTTGAATAATGAACGATTAAAAGATTAAAAATAATAATAATTGATGAACGGCTGAAATTGATCTCCTGCCGTCCTCACAATCTCTAGCCACGGATTCAGCGCTTGACTGACCGTTGAGCTTTCAAGGTCATGGAACGGCAGTTATAAATTGATCGGCCACAGAATTAAGCAAGCGTAACTTCGCGCGAACCGCGCGGTATTGAAATTATATAAATACATTGAATCGCATTGAGTAGTTTCATTATCTGACTCCATTTTGATCACCGGCGGGTGTTGCCTATTTTCAATCCTAGAGAGAGATGCGACGAGGTGCAGGGGGAGTGATAGCGAGATAAATTTTTACATATATTACAAGAAAACGTAAGGCTTATGCAAAAATTGAGAATGACGACGGAGCTAGCATGGACCGCGACGTAGTCAATGATACAAGGATAAATAACATTGGTTGTAATGATCGCTAGGAATTAATCACAGGGTAAATTTACCCCAAAAATGAGTTACATTTGGTGACATTGTTACGGTTGACGATGTAACAGACACATGAATGAAATTAATGGTAAACCTACAGTCAGCCGTGGCTTGATCTAGTCGCGATTCGTACAGTTGAATTATTTATAGACCCGTCCTAGATCACACGGAACGGAAGTCCCGCGGTTACATGAAACACCAGGAACACCCGATATCGGGACTTACGGAATGGTGAGGGCTTGCTTTGTTACACTGAAGAACTCAGTTTACCCGTCGACTCGGTTTGCGCACTGAATCGGATGAACTCGACGTACAGCTCTTACTAGTGACGATGACCAGAGCTGTGTGGTAGTTGTAGACTATGACAACCAAGCAAGCGGTGGCTGGCGGTTGGAGCGATGAGCTCAGTGAACTGTCTTGAGGTTAGTGCGAAACTAAGGGCACACGTGGTTGACGAGACGCTGCGTTGCGGTGAGCGAAGTGGTGCGTTGCTCGAAGCACACTTGGCGTGCGGAATGAGATGTACAGCGGTGACGATAGGTTGGCGAGACTGCGCGGTTGAGACGTGGCGGTGGACTAATAATTATCGGTAGATGTGAAGAGTGCGGGAACGATGAGCGCTAGGTCGCAAGGTGCTCCGTGGTGAGCAGTCGACGACGATGAAGGAACTCCAGAGACGACTCGGGAGTGGTGATAGATGCAGAGTTGAAGGAATAAGTCACTCCGTATGATTGTGGAGACGGTTGGGTTTGCGTGCTTCATATCGGTGTAAAGGACTGAGTGTTCCGGGGTGCGTAAGGAGACACGGTACAGGAAGGTGTTGCAGCTCCTGCTCTAAGCGAGCATGGTGCCCAGCAACTGCGCCGGCAGAGCTTTGGAAAGGCTTGCAAAACTTATAGAGTAGTCAGCCGAGCACGCTCAGCACCCACACAACCTACCCGTCCGACGGTTGCACTAACACTGACTCCACGTCAGACCGGGCATCCGAGCACGAGAAGTGGCTTCATTCGAATACACACACAACGCAGCCAATGCTCCCTCCTCCTATTATACCTCCATGAGACTGACCCATGGAGGTATAATAGGCTCCCTCTTCCTATTATACCTCCATGGACTGACCGTCATGGACCGTGCGAGCTAGCTAGCTAGGCCAGGCATGTGATGGTGGCAGGGCACCGCAGTGCATGTTGTCTTACTCTGCACTCGGTCAGACGTATGATACAGTACGGTGCAGATTAAGCGTTGGCTGCGCAAAATGAATGTTCAGAACAGTACATATTCCAACAATAATTAAATCAGAAAAATAAATGAATATTACTATAAACATTTGTTGAGGTCTTATAAGAACATCAACATATTATAACTTAGCTTGCTTGTTAATTTAGCATTTATATGAATGCTCTGGGTTTAAAAGCTGAGCTACGAGTTGAGTGCAGTACAGCTGAGCGAGAGAGATAGAGTGAAAGATGTATAGCCTACTATAAGTGAACGTTGTAGCAACTGTACACAGTAAACAACACGTTATATCTGTAATGAAGTCCTTGAAGAAGTAATTATTTGATTTAGGAAATAATTACACAAATATTGTTTTGAATTTAGGTAAGGGAATTGATAGTTTTTAATTATGAGTAAGAGTATGATGTTATTTTGATTAAGTTAGTAAGGCTTGGCTGGAAGAACGATACTGGATACGTGGCAAAAAATAGCCTGGCACGGCATGACGGGAAAGGACTGAAGGGATGGGACGGTTGGTGTTGTTTGCGCATTTCGGCGATTGGTTCTGGAGAATGATCAACGAGCCGGCATCGAGAGGTCTGAGCGAACGTGACGTCAGAGATGGACGTTGTAGAAATTTATAGTTTTCGGCTAATTGGCAACTACAGTGTGACAAGAACGAGATCTCATTCGGAGGATCCCGAACAGATATTGTGAAATAAACGCTGGGTCTAACTTTATGACTGCCGCCAGCGCATGTGCAATGCATCGTTACACAAGAGTAGCGTAAGTGAGAATTCGGAATGCATAGCATGAGGTTGTTCGATGAGCACACACGGACATAATGAGCATACTTAGACATGAAGTATAATGAGAATAGCTTATGAAATGTTTGAGTTACACGTGACTGCAAGAATTAAATAAGATGTAGTTATTACAGTAGTGAGGCGATAGTAAGACATTTGTAGTAGATAAAACGCAGTACAGTATAGAAGGGCAGCTATAGTAGGGCGCTTGTGGTGAGGAAAAGCGTCGCCACAGAACCACATCAGTGACGGCCAGGTGGTAGCGGGAACCACATCAGTGACGGCCATATGGTGGCGGGAATCGTTTAAGTGACGGCCAGTTGGTAACCAGAACCACAACAGTGATGGCCAGGTGGAAGCGGGAATCACATCAGTGACGGCCAGGTGGTGGCGGGAACCAAATAATTAACGGCCAGGTGGTAACGGGAACCCCATCAATGACGGCCAGGTGGTAGCATGAATCGTTCAAGTGACGGCCAGGTGGTAACATCAGTGAGGGGCAGGTGTAGCGGGAACCACAAAAGTGACGGCCAGGTGGTAATGGGAATCACATCAGTGACGGCCAAGTGGTAGCGGGAACCACATCAGTGACGGTCAGGTGGAAGCGGGAACCACATCAGGGACGGACAGGTGGTAGCGGGAACCACATACGTGACGGCCAGGTGGTAGCGGGAACCACATCAGTGACGGCCAAGTGGTAGCAGAAACCATATCAGCGACGGCCAGGTAGTAGCGGGAACCATATCAGTGTCGGCCAGATGGTAGCGGGAACCACATCAGTGACGGCCAGGTGATAGCGGGAACCATACCAGTGACGGCCAGGTGGTCGCGGGAACCACATCAGTGACGACCAGGTAGTTGCGGGAACCATATCAGTGACGGCCAGGTGGTAGCGAGAACCACATCAGTGACGACAAGGTGGTAGCGGTAACCCCATCAGTGACGGCCAGGTGAAAGCGGAAAACATCAGTGACGGCCAGGTGGTGGTGGCAACCGTATCAGTGACGGCCAGGTGGTAGCAGGAACCACATCAGTGACGGCCAGGTGGTAGCGGGAATCATATCAGTAACGGCTAGGTGATAGCGGGAACCACACCAGTGACGGTCAGGTTGTAGCGGGAAAAACATCAGTGACGGCCAGGTGATTACGGGAACCACTTCAGTGACGGCCAGGTGGTAGCGGGAACCACATCAGTGACGGCCATGTGGTAGCAGGAACCACATCAGTGACGACCAGGGGAAATCGGGAACTACATCAGTGACGGCCAGGTGGTAGCGGGAACCACATCAGTGACGACCAGGTGGTAGCGGGAACCACATCAGTGACGGCCAGGTGTAAGCGGGAGCCACATCAATGATGGCCAGCTGGTTGAAGCGGGAACCATATCAGTGACGGCCAGGTGGTAGCGGAAACCACATCAGTGACGACCAGGTGGTAGCGGGAACCACATCTGTGACGGCCAGGTGGTTGCGGTAAATATATCAGTGACGGCCAGTGGTAGCGGGAATCACATCAGTGGCGGCCAGGTGGTAGTGGGAACCATATCAGTGACGGCCAGGTGGTAGCAAGAACCATATCAGTGACGGCCAGGTGGTAGCGAGAACCATATCAGTGACGGTCAGATGGTAGTGGGAACCACATCAGTGACGGCCAGGTGGTAGCGGGAAGCGAATCAGTGACGACCAGGTGGTAGCGGGAGCCATATCAGTGACGGCCAGGTGGTAGCGGGAACCACATCAGTGACGGCCAAGTGGTAGCAGAAACCATATCAGTGACGGCCAGGTAGTAGCGGGAACCATATCAGTGTCGGCCAGATGGTAGCGGGAACCACATCAGTGACGGCCAGGTGATAGCGGGAACCATACCAGTGACGGCCAGGTGGTCGCGGGAACCACATCAGTGACGACCAGGTGGTTGCGGGAACCATATCAGTGACGGCCAGGTTGGAGCGGGAACCACATCAGTGACGACAAGGTGGTAGCGGTAACACCATCAGTGACGGCCAGGTGGAAGCGGGAAACATCAGTGACGGCCAGGTGGTGGCGGCAACCGTATCAGTGACGGCCAAGTGGAAGCAGGAACCACATCAATGACGGCCAGGTGGTAGCGGGAATCATATCAGTAACGGCTAGGTGGTAGCGGGAACCCCACCAGTGACGGCCAGGTTGTAGTGGGAACAACATCACTGACGGCCAGGTGATTACGGTAACCACTTCAGTGACGGCCAGGTGGTAGCGGGAACCACATCAGAGACGGTCATGTGGTAGCAGGAACCACATCAGTGACGGCCAGGTGGAAGCGGGAACTACATCAGTGACGGCCAGGTGGTAGCGGGAACCACATCAGTGACGACCAGGTGGTAGCGGGAACCACATCAGTGACGGCCAGGTGTAAGCGGGAGCCATATCAGTGACGGCCAGCTGGTTGAAGCGGGAACCATATCAGTGACGGTCAGTTGGTAGCGGAAACCACATTAGTGACGACCAGGTGGAAGCGGGAACCAAATCTGTAACGGCCAGGTGGAAGCGGGAAACACAGGTAGTAGCGGGAACCACATCAGTGATGGCCAGGTGGTTGCGGGAAATATATCAGTGACGGCCAGTGGTAGCGGGAATCACATCAGTGGCGGCCAGGTGGTAGTGGGAACCATATCAGTGACGGCCAGGTGGTAGCAAGAACCATATCAGTAACGGCCAGATGGCAGCGAGAACCACATCAGTGACAGCCAGGTGGTAGCAAGAACAGTATCAGTGACGGCCAGGTGGTAGCGGGAATCACATCAGTGACGACCAGGTGGTTGCGGGAGCCATATTAGTGACGGTCAGGTGGTAGCGGGAGCCACATCAGTGACGGCCAGGTGGTTACGGGAACCACACCTCCTAGCCGTCAGCGGGAACCACATCAGTGACGGCCAGGTGGTGGCGGGAACCACATAATTGACGGCCAGGTGGTAACGGGAACGCCATCAGTGACGTACAGGTGGTAGCGGGATTCGTTCAAGTGACGGCCAGGTGGTAGCGGAAACCACATCAGTTACGGTCAGGTGGAAGCGGGAACCACATCAGTGGCGGCTAGGTGGTAGCGGGAAGCACATCAGTAACGACCAGGTGGTTGCGGGAGCCATATCAGTGACGGCC
This sequence comes from Gammarus roeselii, assembly GCA_016164225.1. Lineage (NCBI taxonomy): Eukaryota > Metazoa > Arthropoda > Malacostraca > Amphipoda > Gammaridae > Gammarus > Gammarus roeselii. The sequence goes on along the minus strand of SDVV010013045.1, from coordinate 4,990 downwards.
AGGTGGTAGCGGGAACCACATCAGTTACGGCCAGGTGGAAGCGGGAACCACATCAGTGACGGCCAGGTGGTAGTGGGAACCACATCAGTGACGGCCAGGTGGAAGCGGGAAACACATCAGTGGCGGCCAGGTGGAAGCGGGAACCACATCAGTGACGGACAGATAGAAGCGGGAACCACATCAGTGACGGTCAGGTGGGAGCGGGAACCACATCAGTGACGGCCAGGTGGGAGCGGGAACCACATCAGTGACGGCCAGCTGATTGAAGCGGGAACCACATCAGTGACGGCCAGGTGGTAGCGGAAAATACATCAGCGACGACCAGGTGGTAGCGGGAACCATATCAGTGACGGTCAGGTGGTAGCGAGAACCATATCAGTGACGGCCAGATGGTAGCGGGAACTACATCAGTGACAGTCAGATGGTTACGGGAACCACATCACCTGGCTGTCAGTGGGAACCACATCAGTGACGGCCAGGTGGTGGCGGGAACCACATAATTGACGGCTAGGTGGTAACGGGAACGCCATCAGTGACGGACAGGTGGTAGCGGAATCGTTTAAGTGACGGTCAGGTGGTAGCGGGAACCACATCAGTGACGGTCGGGTGGAAGCGGGAACCACATCAGTGACGGCCAGCTGGTTGAAGCGGGAACCATATCAGTGACGGCCAGGTGGTAGCGAGAACCTTATCAGTGACGGCCAGATGGTAGCGGGAACCACATCAATGACGGCAAGGTGGGAGCGGGAACCATATCAGTGGCGGCCAGGTGGAAGCGGGATCTACATCAGTGACGGCCAGATGGAAGCGGGAACCACATCAGTGACGGTCAGGTGGGAGCGGGAATCACATCAGTGACGGCCAGGTAGAAGCGGGAACCACATTAGTGACGGCCAGCTGGTTGAAGCGGGAGCCACATCAGTGACGGCCAGGTGGTAGCGGGAACCACATCAGTGACGGCCAGGTGGAAGCGGGAACCACATTAATGACGGCCAGCTGGTTGAAGCGGGAACCACACCAGTGACGACCACGACCAGGTGGTAGCGGAAACCACATCAGTGACGACCAGGTGGTAGCGGGAACCACATCTGTGACGGCCAGGTGGAAGCGGGAAACACAGGTGGTAGCGGGAACCACATCAGTGATGACCAGGTGGTTGCGGGAAATATATCAGTGACGGCCTGGTGGTAGCGGGAACCACATCAGTGATGGCCAGGTGGTTGCGGGAAATATATCAGTGACGGCCAGTGGTAGCGGGAATCACATCAGTGGCGGCCAGGTGGTAGTGGGAACCATATCAGTGACGGCCAGGTGGTAGCAAGAACCATATTAGTGACGGCCAGATGGCAGCGAGAACCACATCAGTGACATCATGGTGGTAGCGGGAACAATATCAGTGACGGCCAGGTGGTAGCGGGAATCACATCAGTGACGACCAGGTGGTTGCGGGAGCCATATTAGTGACGGTCAGGTGGTAGCGGAAGCCACATCAGTGACGGCCAGGTGGTTACGGGAACCACACCACCTGGCCGTCAGCGGGAACCACATCAGTGACGGCCAGGTGGTGGCGGGAACCCCATAATTGACGGTCAGGTGGTAACGGGAACGCCATCAGTGACGGACAGGTGGTAGCGGGAATTGTTTAAGTGACGGCCAGGTGGTAGCAGAAACCACATCAGTGACGGTCAGGTGGAAGCGGGAACCACATCAGTGACGGACAGGTGGTAGCGGGAACCATATCAGTGACGGCCAGGTGGTAGCGAGAACCATATTAGTGACGGCCAGGTGGTAGCGGGAAGCACATCAGTGACGACCAGGTGGTTGCGGGAGCCATATCAGCGACGGCCAGGTGGTAGCGGGAACCACATCAGTGTCGGCCAGATGGTAGCGGGAACACATCAGTGACGGCCAGGTGATAGCGGGAACCATACCAGTGACGGCCAGGGGGTCACGGGAACCACATCAGTGACGACCAGGGGGTTGCGGGAACCATATCAGTGACGGCCAGGTGGTAGCGGGAACCACATCAGTGACGACAACTTGGTAGCGGTAACCCCATCAGTGACGACCAGGTGGAAGCGGGAAACACCAGTGACGGCCAGGTGGTAGCGGCAACCGTATCAGTGACGGCCAGGTGGTAGCAGGAATCACATCAGTGACGGCCAGGTGGTAGCGGGAATCATATCGGTAACGGCTAGGTGGTAGCGGGAACCCCACCAGCGACGGTCAGGTTGTAGCGGGAACAACATCAGTGACGGCCAGGTGATTACGGGAACCACTTCAGTGACGGCCAGGTGGTAGCGGGAACCACATCAGTGACGGCCATGTGGTAGCAGGAACCACATTAGTGACGGCCAGGTGGAAGCGGGATCTACATCAGTGACGGCCAGATGGAAGCGGGAACCACATCAGTGACGGTCAGGTGGGAGCGGGAATCACATCAGTGATGGCCAGGTGGAAGCGGGAACCACATCAGTGACGGCCAGCTGGTTGAAGCGGGAACCACATCAGTGACGGCCAGGTGGTAGCGGGAACCACATCAGTGACGGCCAGGTGGAAGCGGAAACCACATCAATGACGGCCAGCTGGTTGAAGCGGGAACCACATCAGTGACGACCAGGTGGTAGCGGAAACCACATCAGTGACGACCAGGTGGTAGCGGGAACCACATCTGTGACGGCCAGGTGGCAGCGGGAAACACAGGTGGTAGCGGGAACCACATCAGTGATGACCAGGTGATTGCGGGAAATATATCAGTGACGGCCTGGTGGTAGCGGGAATCACATCAGTGGCGGCCAGGTGGTAGCGGGAACCATATCAGTGGCGGCCAGGTGGTAGCGAGAACCATGTTAGTGACGGCCAGATGGTAGCGGGAATCACACCAATGACAGCCAGGTGGTAGCGGGAACCATATCAGTGACGGCCAGGTGGTAGCGGGAACCACATCGGTGACGACCAGGTGGTTGCGGGAGCCATATCAGTGACGGCCAGGTGGTATAGGGAGTCACATCGGTGACGGCCAGATGGTTACGGGAACCACACCATCCGGCCTTCAGCGGGAACCACATCAGTGACGGCCAGGTGGTGGCGGGAACCATATCATTGACGGCCAGGTGGTAACGGGAACGCCATCAGTGACGACCAGGTGGTAGCAAGAACTACGTCAGTGACGGTCAGGTGGAAGCGGGAACCACATCAGTGACGGCCAGGTGGTAGCGGGAGCCATACCAGTGACGGCCAGGTGGTAGCGGGAACCATATCAGTGATGGCCAGATGGTAGCGGGAACCACATCAGTGACGCCAGGTGGTAGCGGGAACCACATCAGTGACGACCAGGTGGTAGCGGGAACCACATCAGTGACGGCCAGTTGGAAGCGGGAAACACATCAGTAGCGGCCAGGTGGAAGCGGGAACCACATCAGTGACGGCCAGATGGAAGCGGGAACCACATCAGTGACGGTCAGGTGGGAGCAGGAACCGCATCAGTGACAGCCAGGTAGAAGCGGGAACCACATCAGTGACGGCCAGCTGGTTGAAGCGGGAACCACATCAGTGACGGCCAGGTGGTAGCGGAAACTACATCAATGACGACCAGGTGGTAGAGGGAACCATATCAGTGACGGCCAGGTGGTAGCGAGAGCCATATCAGTGACGACCAGATGGTAGCGGGAACCACATCAGTGACAGCCAGGTGGTAGCGGGAACCATATCAGTGACGGCCAGGTGGTAGCGGGAACCACATCAGTGACGACCAGGTGGTAGCGGGAGCCACATAAGTGACGGCCAATGGTTTCGGGAACCACACCACCTGGCCGTCAGCGGGAACCACATCAGTGACGGTCAGGTGGTGACGGGAACCACATCATTGACTGCCAGGTGGTAACGGGAACGCCATCAGCGACGGACAGGTGGTAGCAGGAATCGTTTAAGTGACGGCCAGGTGGTAACGGGAACCACATCAGTGACGGTCAGGTGGAAGCGGGAACCACATCAGTGACGGTCAGGTGGTAGCGGGAATCGACCACCGACCTCTTGGTAATCTCATAACGACCGTTACCACTATTGGTCGTTAGGGCATAAAATGCGAGAGGACGTCATGGCATAAAATGCAAGAGGACACTGCTGATGCAAGGCAAGATACTGAGGTGAAAAAATGAGACTCTCTTGGCAAGTTCGACGTTCTGTCATGTGATCCACCCGCTCCTCCCCAAACAAAAGATGGGATTATGAAATGCTTAAAATGTATGTTTTCTTATATATTATTCCTGGGCATGACTAGCAGGTACTCATGGCAATGTTAATACCTAATGATTTGGGGTCCAACTCTCGTGAATATGATGTAAGGTTATAAACAACAGTTTTAGGAACTTCCTGTCCTAACAATTTTGTGGCGCTCCCTACTCATTTCCATGACACAGACATGGTGACTACAATATTATTATTATTATTATTAATAATAATATTATTATTATTATTATTTTATTATTATTATTATTATTATTATTATTATTATTATTATTATTATTATTATTTTCATTATCATTACTACTATTATTAGTATTATTTAATCCAGGGGTCGAGAACCTATTTGTCTTGAAAAGGCGAAAAACTAAATATATGGAAATATATTTATGTGAGAGAAATATAATATATTTTAAGACTGAATTTAATTAAATGTGAGTTTAATAGGCTTCACACAAATGCGTAATGGGTTGAGCCAGATGCGTGATTGGTTGAGCCAGCAGCGTGATTGGTCTAGCCAGATGCGTGATTGGTCTAGCCAGATGCGTGATTGGTCGAGCCAGATGCGTGATTGGTCTAGCCAGATGCGTGATTGGTCGAGCCAGATGCGTGATTGGTCTAGCCAGATGTGTGATTGGTCGAGCCAGATGCGTGATTGGTTGAGCCAGCAGCGTGATTGGTCTAGCCAGATGCGTGATTGGTCTAGCCAGATGTGTGATTGGTCGAGCCAGATGCGTGATTGGTTGAG
>SDVV010013044.1:0-15240 GCA_016164225.1 Gammarus roeselii | reverse complement strand
TATACAATGACTTCATCTTCCCAAGCTCGACTTAGTGCCCTTCCACGGTTCGATCCCGCGAATTTATATCTTCAGAGCTAATTCTCGGGGTACTTAAAGACATCCATTTGATGAGGATGTTAATAGGGGTTAACTTGTTGAAAGTGGCAAAGTTTCGGACGTCCTACTGCGGTCATAATCGCGTTAAAATGCATAAAATGATTCTAACAGACAGAGAAAGTTTGGATAGATGCCAACTAGGGATTAACATGAAACATTGTATGCCTTATGGAGAGTTTGGCCTACTATAAAATTTAAACGTAGTACACAAATAAAATCACCTTCATTAATTGAATGAAAAATTAAAATAAACTATCAGAATGGAGTATCACCATTTGTGAAGGAAACCTATTCACAGATCAAAATATAATATTATATAATTTATACGAAACCTACTCATTGTGACGAATAAACAGAATTGGTTAAGTGCAGGTATCGGCATTACGAATGAGAGACAACAATTTATTAGACCTCAACTACCAACTTGGATAAATATTTATTGAAAATGCAAATCAGTAATAATCTTGGAAAATATTAAAAATGCGGTCACGACCCTCTTGTTGGCTGTTGATGGCGATCCAGGTGCTTGCTCTTGAGGTTGAGGGCTTTGAGATTGAGAAGCTGCTGCCTAGCGCTGCTTCTGAATAGCACTTCCACAAACTCAAGCAACATCCTGCTGCTCATCCTCATCGAGCTGTGGACATCCTTCATGTGGTGCTGTCATGGGCGATGCTTCCGAAATCTTTAAATAGACTTTGCTCAGTATAACCAATATTATTCATGAACAGAATTACATCCTCCAACGTTGCACGCAAATTGTTATAACAAATTAAACTTGTCTTCTTGCTTGCAAGGATTATTTTTTCAGTAATTTTCCTCGTTTTCTGTCTTATAATACACACCTCCTTAACTCGATCCCTTACCTGCGCAGGTAACATATTCTTTTCATTTATCATAAGAAGAGATTGCGTTCTTCGATTTCGTTTTTGGACGACAGTTATAATTGAAAGGACAATTTGACATAGTTACCCCTTTTCTAAGCCGGGTAATCGTTTTCTTTTTTTGTCCAGTAGAGGAAACTTTTCATTTGACAATTGCTAGCGATGACCAACTGAAAACGGAGCTCAAGTCTTTGGACTGAAACAGCTACGAGACAACCAGGATATCATCAAAGAGGAACAACGTGGCTAGCTGAGAGTTTCAACAAATAGACGTTATATTGCCATCGGAAAGACTGATACAACGACGTGTTTGTGATTATGGACAGTAGTGATGCTAATCATACTAAATGAACAAAACTCTGAGTGATGCTAAACAATTCTCAACCAATGAAACAAATACCGCACTTGAAATGAAAAAAAAACATGAACTATCATACGAGAGTCTGGTGATATCGTGATGGAAGACCCATTGCTTTCAAAATGGGTTGGTTATTAAGAACCTTTCTACAGACACGATCCGAGCAACTTGTAGGCGATTCATGCGGTGTATTATTGCACTAAGGAATGCTTTGTATTGCATCAAGATACTACGAGGCATCTCGTGATTAAACATATTTTTTTATACCAATTTATTATTCGAGCCCTAAACCCCCTAATAGATTGATCAACCCTATTTGGAGATTAATTGTTTCACAATTTAAAACACCCACTGCAACAGAAGTCTATAAAAATAATACCCAGATTGTAAAGTATTTACCTGAACGATGAAGGATTGAATCAATATTTGAATTTTCGAAGCTGATAAAAATAATCATTTAGTTTCCCAACAAAAATATTCTGTGAGCAGCTTTTGACTTGGAAAGTATTTTTACTGATGTACCTGTGATTAATGCAATTTATTATATTTTGAAACCAGTTTACCACCATCTCAGTCTGTCTTTACCGTCAATTCCCAAGCAAAGTCTGCACGGTCTATTGGTTTTATGCACTGTCATGACGTCATTCTCTAGTCCAGCTGGTGACCTCTACGGACACATTGAGAGTCATGCTGGGAAGCACTTTGTGACCTACCTTTGCAAACTGCTAAACTTGTGACCCCGGGAATCTAGTTTTAAAAGATATCACGAATAAGCATCAATTGTGTAGACCCGATATGTGGATGATATTTTCATCTTAGTACAAAATGTACAAAGGCTTGAAGAAGAGGCACCATTACTTGAGAGTCATTCTGTACTGAAAGTTACCTACGGCGTCTATAAGAAGTGCTTTTTCACGGACAAGACATTACTGTAACAACGTAAGACATTACAGTAACAACGTAAGACATTACTGTAACAACGTAAGACATTACTATAACAAAGTAAGACATTACAGTAACAACGTTAGACATTACTGTAACAACGTATGTCATTACTGTAACAATGTATAATATAAGACAGTACTGTAACAAAGTAAGACATTACTCTAACAACGTAAGACATTACTGTAACAACGTAAGACATTACTGTAACAATGTATAGTATAAGACATTACTGTAGCAACGTAAGACATTACTATAACAACGTAAGACATTACTGTAACAACTTATGACATTACTATAACAACGTAAGACATTAGTGTAACAGCGTATAATATAAAACATTACTGTAACAATGTATAATATAAAACATTACTGTAACAACGTGTAATATAAGACATTACTGTAACAACGTATAATATAAGACATTACTGAAACAACGTATAATAGAAGACATCACTGTAGCAACGTATATTATAAGACATTACTGTAACAACGTATAATATACGACATTACTGTAACAACGAGTAATATAAGACATTACTGTAACAACGTATAGTGTAAGACATTACTGTAACAAAGTATAATGTAAGTAATTACTGTAACAACGTATAATATAAGACATTACTGTAACAACGTATAATATAAGTCATTACTGTAACAACGTATAATACAAGACATTACTGTAACAAAGTATAATAAAAGACAGTACTGTAACAACGTATAATATAAGACATTACTGAAACAACGTATAATATAAGACATTACTGTAGCAACGGAGTCATAAAACCGTTGCTCAATCACGCCTAAAAGATGAGCCACAATTTGCGAGTTGTACCACCAAGAATTGTCAAGAATTGAACAGCATCTCATCGGTAAAAAATTCCCCATGGCAGTTATAGATCAAGAGATAAATTGCTTCCGTCGAAAACATGAACAAGAGAGGGATTGTCTCAAATGGCTAATCAGAGACGATCCTTATAAGCAACATGACGATTTAATTGCATTAGAACAGTTTACGGGCAACGTTGGAGAATGTAATTCTGCCCAAAAGTATATTGGTAATGTTGAGTTAACTAAAATTGAATGATCTCGGCAGCATCGCCCATCCTGAATCACATGAAGGAGTCCACTGAAGGATGAGGATGAGCAGCAAGATGTTGCTTGAGTCCGCGAAAGTGCTACTCAGAAGCCCTCAACACCCGAATCATCGCCATCAATAGTCAAGAAAAGGGTCGTCACCGCATTCTTAGTATTTTTTAAATTTAGAAATGATTTGCATTCACTATATCAATTTGGCCAAGTCGGTAGTTGAGGTCTAAAAAATTGTTCTCTCCTATTCGTTGATCAATATCGGTATCTGCACTTAACCTATTTTGTTTATTAACGACAATGAGTTGGTTTCATTTCAATTGGACAGTATTCCATTTTGATCGCTGAGTCGGTCTCATTTTGTAATTGTAGAAATTTTGGGGGACTTGCTAGTTCTTTTAAGTCGTTCCAGAGTAGCTATAATGACGCTGAAACGCAAATTCGATCAATTTAACGATTATAAAGTATCTAATTACATTGTATGTACGACTTAGTCCCTATGTAACTCGGACATTGTAATTATTAATTACCTGCAGGTTCAGTTGAATACTTTTATGGCCATTCGAAATACTTTTTAGGTGTCTGAAACGCAAATGGGACAATGTAATGGTTGGGATGTATCTAATTACATTGTGTGTCTGACATAGCTCTTATATAGCTCGGACATTGTGATTACTAAGAACTTGTTGGGCGAATCAATTACTTTTGTGGTCAAGTTAATTACTTCAGGTACTGCGAGAACGTCCGGAGAGGGGGATAGGGGAGGAGGATAGGGGAGGAGGATAGAGAAGGATGGGATACGCGGATGGGACAATGTAATGGATAGGATGTATGTAATTACATTTTGTGTCCGACTTAGCAGCTATATAGCTCGGTTATTGTAACTATCCTGAACTTGTAGGGCGAATCGATTTTATTTTGATGTCAAGTTAATTACTTTTGTGTGTCCCTAAACGCAAGTGCCACTTAGTTCGCACGGGGAGATCTCTATCCGTCAATGTCATACAGAGATCTTATCTCGACTCGCAATCCTCTCGGACATGCGGTAGGGTGTACCTTTGATCAACTGCCGCGTTCGGTAGGTATATCGTTATGATTCATTTGGACATGTAGTAGGGTATACCTTTAATCAGTGGCCGCGTTCGGTAGGAATATCGTTATTATTCATTTGGACATGCAGTAGGGTGTACCTTCAATCACTTGGCACGTGGCTGGTACGATTACCGTTATAATATATTTGGACATGCAGTAGGGGACCTCGGCTGGCTTACGTCAGGCTTACGGTTGGGTTACGCTTACGGGATGTCTTACGGCTGGCTGACGGTTAGGTTCCGGACGGTTTACATTGATATATGTTAATAGGTCATATGTGTAAACTTTATTTATATAGAGCAAAAAAGCTATATTATTTGGTTAAATCCATACGCTTTTCCCCGTTGTATCTATTGTCATTTTCAGAGTTTCGCCAGGGCTCATCGTTGACTCAATCAATAGGCGCAGATACATTCAGGTATTTTAAAATCGTATGTCTGTGGAAAATGAAGCAAGTTTAGGAATTGATATATTTATTACACAGATACAAGGTTACATGGGAACATCAATCTATTTACCATCATTTTAGGGTCGTTTGCAGAACGTTTCAGTTTTTTTCAATGTGTATTTTTGTGGACAATCAAACTAGTTCAAGTTTATAATTTATTTATTACATAGTAGCATGGTTACATAGGAACAATACGTTCACGCATTTTTTTCAATCCGTACGATTATCGATAGTGATACATGGACAACTATTTATTTATTTATATATTCCAAGGTCACAAAGGAATATTTACATATTATGAACACTTACAGGTTATAACCTGTTGATGTTAACGTAATTTCATCATTCACCCGAATACATATGCCTAAGACGGTCTCACCCGGCTTACGTCTCTTCCATGTTAAATCCCTGTTCACATTAGTATTACCAGCCAAGACACATCGCTTCCTCTTTTTAGTGTCGGTAAGTTCAACTGCAATGGATTTTTTGGGAATATCTGGATGGCCATAGGCAAGAGTTGTGCACGCGTTGATATTGTATCGCTTGTTTTCAAATTTACTGAGGCAATTTTCAATAGTGCGTACTGTTTGAAGGTGGCATGCGTGTGCGTGAATGTTGTGTATGGTCTTAAAGTGTGTGTATGTTTTCTGGTTATGTATATCTGTCGATTGTTCATGTCTGATATTGGCTTGTGTCTGGTAATTGATACCCTTAGCAGCTGGTTTGTGGTCTCTGGCTCAAGCAACATGCTGTAACACGTTGACTGCAAACAGATGATTTCACTCGGATAGTCATCAGCTGTTTCGCTTTTCAGTAGTCCCAGCTGTCCTTTCTTGGATTCATCGTACAAGGGATGATTTTGGGGTAGTTTGAGAAGTCCATGTATTCAGCCAGCGGGAGATTGCCGAATTGTCCGCCTCAATGTAGGTCACACCTCTTTGAACAAGATCAGCAATGAGTTTCTGTCCGAATAGATGAGCAAAACGTTGTCATCGTTTTGGAATTTCAGAGTGTTAAAAAATAGGCTATAGTCATTTGCTCTAGATTCTGTTTGGAGCTGATGAGATATATATCTATGATACTTTAGGTAGCTTAGTGCAATTTCAATTGCTTGCAAGTCATGTTGCATATCTGCAATTTCTTCATGGTACAAGGGGTGATTCTTTGGAGTAGTTGGAGATGACCATGTATTCAGTCAGAGGAGCTGGCCGCATTTTCCGCCTCGATATCGGCCATGCTTTTGAACTGAAATAATATCTATCGCCTTTCAATGCTACCCATGCTGTATCGCAATTCATTGAAAGTCAGGTTGCACATATGCATTTCATTGCTAGTCATTCAAGTTAAATTTAGGATATTGCTAACAAAATTTTTTATATGATATATTTATTGAGATTTTAGATTTATAACACGTTTTTATCAGGGAATTACATGGGTTTTATTATTCATACGATAACATAACTATTCTCTCCGAAAATCGACACAAGCAACTATACGAAGCATACGTATTGACTTCGACTTTCCTCTCTGGTCTTATCTTGATCGGCGATGTCAGACTCACTCGAAGGGTTCTTCATCTATGATAAGCATTATTTCTCACCTGGAAATAGTGTAAAGTACTGCAAAACGGCCTACTGAAGGAATAAGATAAGCTATAATTAGTGAAGCGAAACAGCCTACTGAAGGAATAAGATAGGCCATAATTAGTGAAGCGAAACGGCCTACTGAAGGAATAAGATAGGCAATAATTATGGGGTATGAAACGCGGATGTGAAGTAATTAGATCGGCCACAATTATGTCGTCTAAACGGCCTACTGAGGAAATAAGATGGGCAATAATTATAGCTACATGACACGGATGTGAAGGAATAAGATATAGGATGACTAGATCTTTGAACCTATTATCGAATATAATTGTTATGAAGTATGTTATTCGTTAATGTGTCTGACTCAGGCGCTGTATTTCTTGGACATTGTAGTTACATGTTAAGACAAATTGATCCTGTGGTCAAGTTAGTTACTGATGCTACATAGTGATACCAAGAACGCAAGTTTTGAGAGACCACCCGGGAAGTTGAGAGTGGGTGGTCCGAATGATCTGTATCTGTCAAATGTCACGCAAAGATTTTATCTCGAGATATATGGTCCTCTTGGAGAATAGTTTTCCATACGGGAAATTTCAGTTCCTTAACGGTATATGGTTGATTTCATTTACGATTGCTTACGTACGGATTATATATATGTACGTTATTAGGTCTTGTCAACGCTATATATGATTGTTTTGGAATATTTCGCACGGTAGGAGGGCATGATATATATTACAATGTTTGTTATTGAATGACTCATTTGAATAGAAGGCATTGTTTATTCATGATATTTTATACTGCATGATTGATATTATTGATTAAATCCACCCGCTTTTTCCCATTTAATGTTTATATTTTTCAGAGATTCATCAGGATCCAATGTTAAGAAACATTCTGGTCAATTCTTTATGGGGTCTGTAACCACATAGAGACAATTACTCAAGTGGGTCTCCATTTAGCTATGACAGTTAGCGATTTTATCTCTAGATGTGCGGTCGTTACGAGTTTTTGAAGGAAAAGGACTTTTTCGCATTTAATGTATATATTTTTCAGAGATTCGTCAGGATCCAATGTTAAGAAACAAATAGTTGCAGATACGTTCACGTTTTTTCAGATGAATTTTTTTGTAGACAATGGGACAAGTTTATTTATACATATATATTAATGGACTAAAATACACATTCAGGTGAACAATTTCAGTGTTTTGGCACAACATTCACGCACATTCGAAAACATATTACAGGTGGACAATCAATCATGGTCAACTATATATATTTATTTGATTTACATAGGAACATTTACATCGCTTTTATGGGTTTCGTTACAGCTCTTTCCAATGCACATTTTTTCAATGCCTATTTTGGTGGACAATGAGACAAGTTTATTACTATAATTTACAGATTTTATATACATGAGAGCATACAAGGATTATTTACATTTTTAAAAATATTTAGAGGATAAAACCTGTTGAGGTACTCGTACTTTCATCATTAGGTCGAGTGCATACGCTAAAGACAGTCTCACCCGGCTTGCGTCTCTTCCATGTTAAATCCACTTCTTCATCGATTTCATTAGCCAAGGCACATCGCTTCCTCTTTTTACCGACGGTAGGTTTATTTCCAATGGAATTTTTGGGAATGTCCGGATGTCCATAGGCAAGAGTTGTGCATGCGTCGAGATAGTAGAGCTCATTCTCAAATTTATTGAGGCAGTTTTTGATGGTGCGTACAGTTTGAAGCTGGCATGCTTACGCACGAATGTTGTGTTTGGTCTCTCAGTGTGTGTAGGTTTTCTGGTTATGAATGTCCCTGTAGTGTTCATGTTTGATTTTGGCTTGTCTGGTAATTGACACCTTTAGCAGCCGATTTTGTTGCGTCGGACTCAAGCAATATGCTGTAACACTTTGGTTGTAAGCAGATGATTTCACTCGGCTAGTCATCAGCTGTTTCGCTTTTCAGTAGTCTTAGCTGTCCTTTCTTGGATTCATCGAACAAGGGATGAATTTTGGGATAGTTGAAGAAGTCCATGTATTCAGCCCGGGGAGCTTGGCGCATTTCCGCTTCAATGTCGGCCACGCCTTTGAACTGGATTAGTAACGAGTCAGTGTCCGAGTAGATGAGCGCTCCGTTGTACTTACCCCAGCAGTATCTCCTTCTATCGTTTTCTTTGTTATTGGACATAAAGAAATCCGTATAATAAATAGCTGACTGTTTTAATCCTTCAATAATAGTTTCAAGATGTAAATTTCTGCACGATAATCACAGGAATGTTTGTTTAAGAGGTGTGTCCATGCTACATCTCTATGGAATTTTTGTTTTTGATCCCTAGCAAATGTCTATTCTGAAGTTTAGAAGACGATTTACTTGATGGAGGGGTCCTAGAGCATTTACGGTTTGGCTACCCTTCACCTGACGAGATATATATCTACAATAGCTCAGGTAGCTGTGTACAACTTCAATTAGCTTAATATCTATCATATTTTCAATGTAAGGCAAGAGGCGTTTTAGTCCATTTTCAATGGTAATCATTCGAGTTGAATTTAGGATATTGCAAACATAGATTTATTAGGTATACTATTTTATTGATAATAGATTTTGACACATTTATATATATACATATAAATACATGGGATATCATTTATACGAATCATAACTTTTTCACACCGAAAATTCGACGTGAGCATCCTGGCGAAACATAAGTAATGACTTCGACCTCGCTCTCTTGTGTTATCTTGATCCTTGGTACCAGTGCCACTCTATGGCTTCTTTATCAATTATGTATATTTATTTCTCACCTGAAGCTGTCGACTCGTCATATCGGTATAGGATTTATCATCTTGGTGTGTTCTTTTTTCTGATCTATTGGTGTTCTAGACTGACGCCTTTAGTACACATTTCAGATAAACGGTGACCTTTGGGAGAAGTGTATGCAACACTTGCAACCCTATCCTTGTAACCAAACTTTGTATTTAGTCTTCAGCGAGCTTTTATGGACGCTAATTTTTTAATTACCGTTACATGTTTATGACATCGAATCGTTTCAGGATTCTTCTTGCTATTGCCCACGTTACCATTCATTATATTCCCCCAGATTTCCGAAATATACATAATTCTCCTAGCACTCAAACGTTTGAGACATGATTCTCTCTCTCTCCTCATGCTTCATTATCAATATTTTTGAAATAAAGTTAGATATACATTTGATTTCATTATGCAATTTTTACACTTCTTATACTTGACACCCTTTCATTACCCCACTTGATAATTCGGTTCCCTTCAACGTTCGAGATTTTTCATGCATTTTATCACGGTTTGATACCGCGACATGCCGGCATATGCCGGCGTATGCTGGTATAATGTAGCTGTATTCACGGTTTGATCCCGCCATATGCCGGCATATGTCGGCATATGCCGGCATATGCAGGTATAATGTAGGCATATTCACGGTCGATGTCGGTATAATGCAGGCATTTACACACATTTTTGCAAAAGGGTTACCATACACTGCCGGATGCATTAATACCTACCCAACCTAACCTAACCCATAGAACAACATCCCTTGCTGTTGATACAAGATATTTTATGTGCATTAGCTTCATGGTATGTTATGTTAAAAGAAGTAATCATCCTATTCTGACCTATCCTAACTTATGTACGGCTTTCAGTCAATGTTTTATACGATGCATAATACATATCTCCACTTGACTCAACATATTGATCTATTCTTTGCAGTTTTGATAACTTACACCTAATTATTTCTACTTCGCAATCAATCTTGACTCATATATGTTACCAGAGTGGTCAGATTTTCAATCTTAGATGGATTGAATGTTACAAGTAATTCATATTTGTTTCCATCATCATAGAAACGGGCGACTTCATCTCATACTATGTCTACCACCATTTTCGTAAATATTTCCTGACACTCCATCTTCTGACGACTTGCACAGTTGATCTGCCTTTTTTCTTTCCAATAATTATTTCATACTCTTCACGATGACAGCGTTTCAAATGTCTCCACACTTTACTCGTGGATTTATGTTTATTCAATTTTATTTCTTTCTGGCAAAGTTTACAGACCCCCATCACCCCATTACTTTCGAACAATCGAGGACTCAAGCTATAACCCATCCTTCCACAGCAGAATCCCAATATTGACTGAGTATTTTTCTCATCGGACTCTGATTTATATCTCACCATTCTGTCACACACATACAGCATTTACCCCGAGATAGGTTTATGGGTTGCGTTGCACCCCTTGAAATATTTTCTCCTACCGACTTCAACAATTTCAATGTTACCTCCGTCTGACACAATGTACGTAATTCATCGCTTAACCTTTGAGTTTTTAGGATAATTTAAACAATTTAATTAAGGATTTTTCTTGTTTTATTGTTTTTTTTATCAGTATTAATTACAGACCTTGCTGGATTCATCAATGCAAATTGAAGAATCCAGCAAATTGATGAATCCAGCAACATGGTGCGTACATACAACCGTACCCATCATCACTTTGTAGCAGTCTCCTCTCAAATTCCTTCATATAGTCCACCATATCTTTGATACGAATACGGAAACCTGCTCCATCCCCGTATCTCCATAAATGTAGATCCCCGCATTTCCATAAATGTTCTTCTTCTTCTGAGCGAACTTTAATTATTCGAATCTTATCTAATCCAATGTACCTCCAATCTTTATCCGCAAGAAACTCCATCATACGTTTCAGATTTTCTTTGTCCCTGTATAGAATTTATTTTCCACTAACCCAAATTTTTCACATGTGTTGAAGTTTTCTGCTTGGGACATATCGATTTCAAGATATACATTCTTATTTTCTTTGAACTCTGTTACATACGACTGAAATGTTTCGAAATCAGTCGCCCAAATCCTTTTTTTTTAAATTGTCCTTCCATGTATGAATAATAGTTCCAGCTCTTGTGATTCTTGTTCTCCGCATTTGTAGGTAATTGATATCTCCATCACTTGTCAATATATACTCAAACCAAGCTAAATCATCTTCGGAGATTTTCTCATCCAACACTCGTAAACAAATTTTTGAGATGTGAACATCCATTTTTATTTATTCTGAGACGATACGCCCGTCTCCGCTTGTTCTCCACGTATCACTGACTCCATTCTCGGCGTGCAGATACCTTTTACCTTGATTACATGTTATATCTTGCAAAACATTAGGCCCATCATCGCTCACCGTGGTCAACATGAATGTATGTATGTACGTGTATAGAGCTGTGTACGTACGTGCATGTGTATATTCGAGCGTTATCAAAATGATCAAAGCTGCAAAGGAAAGATCAAAATGTAGAGACAAGTGGAGATATTTCTTATGCATTGTATAAAACAATGACTGAATATCGTACATAAGTTAGGTTAGGTTAGGTTTTTGATGATTTACTAGATCAGAATTGGATGTGTGTATCAAACTGCTAAGGATTGATCAAAAATGTAGAGATAAGTGGAGATATGTATTATGCATTGTAGAAAACAATGACTGAATATAGTACATGAGTTAGGGTAGTTTAGGATAGGATAATTACTTATTTTAACATAACATAGCATGAAGCTGATGCCCATTAAATATCTTGTAACAACAGCAAAGGATGTTGTTCTATAGGTTAGGTTAGGTTGCGTAGGTATTAATGCATCCGGCAGTGAATGGTAACCCTTTTGCACAAAATGTATTTAAATGCCTACATTATACCGACATCGACCGTGAATACGTCTACATTATACCAGCATATGCCGGCATATGCCGACGTATGCCGGCATATGGCGGGATCAAACCGTGAATACAGCTACATTATACCAGCATATGCCGGCATATACCGGCATATGGCGGCATCAAACCGTGAATACAGCTACATTATACCAGCATATGCCTGCATATGGCGGTATCAAACCATGATAAAATGCATGAAAAATCTCGAACGTTGAAGGAAACCGAAATATCAAATGGGGTAATGAAAGGATGTAAAATAGTGTAAAATTGCATAATAAAAGTCAAATGTATATCTTACTTTGTTTTAATATTATTGGTAATGGAACATGAAAGAGAATCATGTCTCCTTAGATTGAAAAAATCCAACCTCTCTGGTAACATATATGAGTCGAGATTGATTGCGAAGTAGAAATGATTAGGTGTAAGTTATCAAAACTGCAAAGGATAGATCAAAATACAGAGTCAAGTGGAGATATGTATTATGCATCGTCTAAAACATTGGTTGATTACCGTACATAAGATAGGATAGGTTAGGATAGGATGATTACTTCTTTTAACATAACATACCATGAAGCTGATGCACATAAAATATCTTGTATCAACAGCAAGGGATGATGTTCTATGGGTTAGGTTAGGTTGGGTAGGTATTAATGCATCCAGCAGTGTATGGTAACCCTTTTGCAAAAATGTGTGTAAATGCCAACGTTATACCGACATCGACCGTGAATATGCCTACATTACATCAGAATATGCCGGCATATGCCGACATATGTCGGCATATGGCGGGATCAAACCGTGAATACAGCTACACTATACCAGAATTTGCTGGCATATGCCAGCATGTGGCGGTATCAAACCGTGATAAAATGCATGAAAAATCTCGAACGTTGAAGGAAACCGAATTATCAAGTGGGGTAATGAAAGGGTGTCAAGTATAAGAAGTGTATAAAATTGCATAATAAAATCAAATGTATAACTGACTTTGTTTCAAAATTATTGATGATGAAGCATGAGGAGCGAGAGAGAATCATGTCTCAAACGTTTGAGTGCTAGGAGAATTATGTATATTTCGGAAATCTGCGGGAATATAATGAATGGTAACGTGGACAATAGCAAGAAGAATCCTGAAACGATTCGATGTCATAAACATGTAACAGTTATTAAAAAAAATAGCGTCCATAAAAGCTCGCTGAAGACTAAATACAAAGTTTTGGTTACAAGGATAGGATTGCAAGTGTTGCATACACTTCTCCCAAAGGTCACCGTTTATCTAAAATGTGTACTGAGGGCGTTAGTCTAGAACACCAATAGATCAGATAAAAAAACACACCAAGATGATAAATCCTACACTGATAAGACGAGTCGACAGCTTCAGTTGAGGAATGAATATACATCATTGATAAAGAAGCCAAAGAGTGGCACTGGTACCAAGGATAATGATAACACAAGAGAGCGAGGTCGAAGTCATTACTTATGTTTCGCCAAGATGCTCACGTCGAATTTTCGGTGTGAAAAAGTTATGATTCGTATAAATGATATCCCATGTATATATATTTTTATATAAATAAATGTGTCAAAATCTATTATCAATAAAATAATATGCCTAATAAATCTTTTGTTCGCAATATCCTAAGTTTAACTCGAATGATTACCATTGAAATGGACTAAAACGCTTCTTGCCTTACATTGAAAATGTGATAGATATTAAGCTAATTGAAGTTGTACACAGGTACCTGAGCTATCGTAAATATATATCTTGTCAGGTGAAGGGAAGCCAAACCGTAAATGCTCTAGGACCCCTCCATCCAGTAAATCGTCTTCTAAACGTTAGCATAGACATTTGCTAGGGATCAATAACGAAAATTCCATGAAGATGTAGCATGGACTTACACCTCTTAAACATACATTCCTATGATTATCGTGCAGAAATTTACATCTTGAAACTGTTATTGAAGGATTAAAACAGTCAGCTATTTATTATACAGATTTCTCTATGTCCGATAACAAAGAAAATGATGGAAGGAGATACTGCTGGGGTAAGTACAACGGAGCGTTCATCTACTCGGACACTGTCTCGTTGCTGATCTAGTTCAAAGGCGTGGCCGACATTGAAGCGGAAATGTGCCAACCTCCCCTGACTGAATACATGGACTTCTCCAACTATCCCAAAATTCATCCCTTGTTCGATGAATCCAAGAAAGGACAGCTTTTACTACCGAAAAGCGAAACAACTGATGACTACCCGAGTGAAATCATCTGCTTACAACCGAAGTGTTACAGCATGTTTCTTGAGTCCGACGCAACAAAATCGGCTGCTAAAGGTGTCAATTACCAGACAAAAGCCAAAATCAAACATGAACAATGCAGGGACATTCAAAACCAGAAAACCTGCACATACTTTGGGACCATACTCAACATTCGTGCGCAAGCATGCCAGCTTCAAACTGTACGCACTATCAAAAACTGCCTCAGTAAATTTGAGAATAAGCGCTACTATCTCAACTAATGCACAACTCTTGCCTACGGACATCCGGACATTCCCAAAAAATCCCTTAAAAATAAACGTACCATCGCTAAAAAGAGGAAGCGATGTGCCTTGGCTAATGAAATCGATGAAGAAATGGATTTAACATGGAAGAGAAACAAGCCGGGAGAGACCATCTTTGGCGTATGTACTCAACTTAATGATGAAAGTACGTGTACCTCAACAGGTTTTATCCTCTAAATATTCATATAAATGTAAATAATCCTTTTATGCTCGTATGCATATAAAATGTATAGATTATAATAAACTTGACTCATTGTCCAACAAAATAGGCGTTGAAAAAAATGCGCATTGGAAAGAACTGTAAGGAAACCCATAAAAACGATGTAAATGATTCTATGTAAATCAAATTAATATATATAATTGACCATGATTGATTGTCCACCTGTAATATGTTTTCGAATATGCTTGAATGTTGTGCCAAAACTCTAAAATTGTTCACCTAAATGTGTATTTTAATCCAT
>SDVV010013043.1:0-15241 GCA_016164225.1 Gammarus roeselii | reverse complement strand
CTCTTGCAGCACACAGAGGTCAGACTGACAGGGCGGTAGTTCAGAGGATCGTACCTCGACTTACCCTTGAACAGGGGGATCACAATTGACTCCAGCCACAGATCCGGAAGAACTCCACAAAATAATGACCTCTGAAATAGAATCAACAAAGGCTCTGACAGTGCACCAGCACAACTCTTCAGAAGCTTCGGATGTAAGCCATCGGGCCCCATTGCCGACGAAGCGTCCAGAGCCAACAACACGCTAAGCACCTGAGCATGAGTGACAACTGGATCAGGCATCCCTCCATGAAAGACCTGGTTGGGAGCTGGATTAGGAGGAGCATCAACAACAAAAACGGAAGCAAAGGCATCAGCAAAAGTTTCACTCATGACCTGAGGGCAGTCAACATACCCACCACCAGCAGCGTGAAGAGGACCAACGGACAAACGACCCTTCTTTTTATTGCGGATGTATGAGTGAAAGAGCTTTGGACACTCGCCAAATCGATCCATGAAAAGCTCCTCATACTGTGCACGACTCTGGATAGCAAAGGTTCTATACTGATGGTTCAAGGCGTTAAATACGCCCATTGCCAGTACAGAACGAGGATCACCTCTACCGAAGGAAGCTCTCACGTGCTTGAAGTCCTGCCAAGCAAGAGATCTCTCTCGCATCAACCGCCGAGGTGGATGAACAGACCACGGCACAGACTGGGCTCCACTGTGAACTGGAACATGCAGATCAACCAACCCCATCAGATAGCTAACTTGATGGAAGGAATTTGTGCTCGGTCCTCCTCGGAGTGTTCACATTTTCAATTCGGAGCCTTTATAACAATATTTCATCCTTTCAATCTCATTAAAATTCATGCACACCACTTTGAGAAACCTTTAGCTAGGACTGCTGTTGGAAAATAGTTAGCTTTTAGTTATTTTTGTATTAAAACAGTTGTATTTCTACCACTTTTATTGTCTCAATTTGTCAATATATCTCAGTTACATTGCCCTATTTTAGGTAACCCTTCCTCAATTTTGATCTTCCTACCTGTAATAGTTATTTTTTCACCTTCCGATGTATTATTCCTTGTGTTCAGCTTTGTGCGTGGCAGTAGCAGCGGCACCAATGACAGTGATGCAGTGTCCCACAAGCTGCTCGAGCTGACTGACCTTGCCCTGTACTGGGACACGCAGGCACAGCTCTGCACCAGTTGCTCGTTACCTCAACTTGTGAGTGAAAGTCAAAGGCCTCTCAGTAAGGTTGTTCTTCTCATAATGAGAAGAAAATTAGGGACAAAAGGCTTGAATAACCTTTGCTATTCCTTATATGATGAGGGGCTAAGACCTCTAAATTCCTAAGATTATTTCCTTTGTTATGCGAAGTCAAGGTTCCTAAACAGTATTTTTTAGATGTAAGGTATTTACATTTTTTTATATTCTGATGCGAGTCACAATCCGCTAAGAATTCATTGACTTTTCTGTGTTTCTGCTTCCAGAGCAACTTAGAAGAGAGTTTCAAAGGCAAGCATCAGTTCCTAGTCCAGCCTGTGAGTGCGACGGCCTGCTTGCGAAGACACCTCACGGCCCAACCACTCAAGAGCCGGTCAATGCCACGCCTCGCCTGCCACCTCACCATGCCCTCCTTCCCCGTCCACCTCACAGACCAGCAATTCACGCAGATGGTACAGGCTAACCGCTTGTACGACCGGCTTGACCGAGCGCGTCACCACAAGAAGTATCGGCCGATCGGTCCCGTGACTGGCAACGCGACCGAGTGGTGGCAGTACGCGATGCAGTGCCACCTCGACAACATACACGCCAGAAGGCTAAACGCCAACTGGGAGGCTGTCCTGGAGAGGTCAGCCGATCTGTTGGACTATGCTGAAGTCTACACAAGGCATCTGAACAATCCCAATACATTGCCCACTGGAGATAAAGACCTCATGAATAGGCTCGAACTGGAGCTGGGGTTCACAGAACTGAAGGCATTACGTGAGGTTGCCATGAGAAGAGTTGAGGAGCAAACACCCAAACACACCCCAACGCACACAGGTCCTTTCGTTCCTTCCACAACTCCTGCCCCACCTCCACTATCATTATCCATTTCCTCGCCTACCGCCCCTCAGATTTCCTCTACCACTACCCCTGTCACCATCTCTCCTACCTCTGCTCCCCCATCTCCCGGAAGCCTACCTTCGAGTACCGGCGAGACGCTGCTTCAGCGTTGGTTTCCTAGCTGGCGGGGCTGGTACAGCCAGCCGTCCGCGACTTCTGCGATGGTTGAGTCCACATTCAGAACGAGTGATTCGGCCGAGACTGAGTTGTCGTCTTCCGTGTCCAGTGGGGCTTTGGACGAGGAGAGTGCTTCGATGTATGATACTCCACAGACGAGTCGAAGAAACTCCTCTCCGTCTGGGACCATCATTGGGCTGTCGGAGTCGCCGATTCCGGACATCTCGTCCTCTGCTCATTCCACACAATCCTTAAAATTTGATAATGTAACAATGCCAGCTAGGCACAGCAAAAGACTTGTTCCAACCTCACTCGAAGAAGAGTTTTTATATGTTTTGTCTGATAGTATTGAAAATAACACATTCACCAAGAGAGATGCTGTGTTTTGTCAGTTGAGTTTTACTTTAAAACAAGGAATTTTTACGTTATCTTCCGAAATCCCTGGTTCAGCATCGTCCGACCTTAAAATTTCCAAACTCTTTGAACTGGAGTTTTCCGATGTAAAAATGGGGTTGGAATCGAGACCAAGGAATAAATCGTACAAATTTGACATTGAACTAGGCTCTCTCATATTGAAAGAACAAGTGACGCCCGACTCTGCATTCCCTCGTCTTGTCGCCCCTCAAGCCCAGCAGGAACCTAGCAGCGGCTACCACAACTCCCGCGCCCCACGAGCCTCTTTTACGGCGGGCGTGGCTTCACCTCGAGTACCAGCTTCGTACGCTCGCTCATCAAGTATTTCCATCAAAAGTGATGGAGGCGGAACTGGAGCTACTGGCAGTCCTGTTGACTGCGCTGGTAGCAACGCAGCGGGAACACCAAACAGAGATGGAAGACCCTTATTTTCATTGACGTACGAGCACTGCCCAGCATTAAGTAGCCAGGCGGATCATAAATTGCATGTTGTCACTCAACCCCTCGATCTTGTGTATAATCCTGACTCAATGGACGCTGCCTCCAACTTCTTCCTTCTGCCTCTGAAGACAACTTCTAAGTACCGAAATACTTCCCTCAATGCTCCTTCTGCGCTCTCTATGACTGCTAGGAGACACTACGATGCTCTTATGGAACAGACCAAGCAGGAGTTACGGAAGAACTTGAACCAGATATGGCAGGGTGGGATGCGCAAGAGGTGGGCGATAAATCTTGACATTAGCGCTCCTCAAATCATCATACCAGCACACTTTCGCGATCGAAAAGCCACTCTCGTCATAGTGGACTTGGGGCGGCTAAGTTTTTGTTCAGCTAACTCAAGTGGAACAACCCCTGACGAACCCACCAAAAATGAGACTGAATCAAGTCGAACTCAAACCAAGCAGTCCAAACCATCAAGCTGGGGCGGATTCATGGCCAGGATGTTTCTTCAATCGACGGAGGAAGAACAAGATGATGACGAATTTGCCACTCCTTGTTCTACTCCCGATGAACTCTTTTGTGACAGCCCCAACACTGTTGACCAGCCTATTCTTACTCAGCCACTCACAGAAGACCTTCTTCATTCTCATATGTACGACAAGTACGAGCTCAAGCTCTGTGACATGCAAGTGTTGGTGTGTAAGGTCTGCGACAACTGGCGGTTTGCTTACCACCGCGGCACGGGTCCAATGCATGTTGTAGACCGCTTCAGCATAAGTGTCTTGGTCTCTAGGCGCATGGTCTCTGTACTTCCAAGTGACCGACCTTGGCCGACTGCTATTCTTATGGCCACGCTGCCCAGTATCATGCTTCATCTGAATCAAGTCAAGGTACAGGCACTATTCTCGCTCGCTCAGACTATCAGTCAAAGAAGCCGCAACAGTAATGACATGCAGCAAACTGAACAACACTCGTATGAGCCTCATAATGACCAGGTTTCTTCGTCCAGACAAACTTTGGCGCGATCAGAAACAGATGCAACTTTGCTGTCCGTGTCTAGAGAGGCGTTGCCTGAAGATGTCGAGTCAAGCGATAAATATGAACCTACACCTTTTGCCGAGGCTTCTAGGCGGGTCCGGAGTTCTTACCCAATACGCCAAGACTCTGCAGAGGTCACAGACTCCAGTTCAAGCATACATGATGATTCAAGACTGTTGGTTGTGCAGTTGAACATAGAAAAACTGTCGATTGAGCTTGTGTCACGAGAAAGAAGCATTGCTGAAGTGCAGATTACCGGCGTTAAAGGCAGCATCCAACATCGTCCATACAACTACTCAGCATCGCTAACGATCCACTCTTTATTACTTGTAGATGCTCTTCAAACATTTGGATCAGACTTCGAGCTTCTGGTTGCTAGTCACAAACACATAAGCATGGACTGTGTCAGCGGTAGTTTGCTTGATTCTGAGCTGTGCAGCCCCGTGTCCCCAGCATCTCCTGACCACCACACCGCTCACTCCCTTCGTCCGACCTCACCTGTGATGCTTACCAGAGCTCTGCACGCCCTTGCAACGTCCCCTACTCAAAACAAGATCGGCAGCGGGCAACGTCTCTGTAGCAATCCTTTCTTCCCGCGAGGTTTTTCGTCGCCACCAGGCGTTGCCTCTCCTCCGAGAAAGGGAGTAGACGTTGGAGAAGTAGATAGTGAAGCTCTCATCTGCGTCGAAGTAACTTACGTGTCTCCTGAGTGTCCCACACACGAAGGCTCTGGTCCATTGCTGATGGGGTCATTACAGTTCAACACCATAGACATCATCGCTAACCAAGAGACTATTGTTGAGTTGGTTGGCTTCGTACATCAGTTGATACCCGCAGCTAATCCATCGAGGGAATTTGGAGCTTCATCGATGCAAACTGCTTTTGAGGGTTTCAAGAATGGAGAATTTCCCCCTTCTGTATCATCAAAGTCTGGTTTTGTTGAGACTGTGAGCAATTCTGGTCGGCAGTCTATGTATGGATCACTTGCGATGCTTTACACTCCCACTAACCCCGAGGTTAGGTTAAATGCAGATAAATATTTAGAACCACAGCCTAAAGAACCACTTCGGGTGGAGATGTGCTTCGATTTCACCAAGCTGAGTGTGTTGTTGCTTCGAGCTGCCGTCAAAGATGGGGGGGTTGTAGGCAGGAAGGTGGCTACTGCTGTTTTATCCCAAGCCAAGATACAGACCACTCTAGCCAACCATCAGCTATGTGTGGAAGGGTCATTAGGCGGTTTCCAAATTCGAGACATAACACCGGAGCCCAATAAGCATCAGTGTATCATCTCTGTCGGCCAGGATTTTCAAATTGAAAAACAGCAAGATATCATCAGTCGTTTGACCACTAGTCTCTATCAAAGCTACGCTGAGAAGGAGAGTGAGTCTGCACTTAGAGCCTTCAGCTTCAGTGTGCAGCGACCTCTCGTGTTCGGAAGCTCCAGTCTTCCTGACTTTTTATTGCCTCAAATCGCGACTGATGACAGTGAGAAGCTAACCGTCACTCTCCAGTTGGCTTCCGTTCTGTACACTCACTCTCCCAGCTTCTTGCATGAGGTGTCTTCGTGCGCAGAAGAGTTCAAACAGTACATGGCTCGTCTGGCACAAGGCATCAAGCACGCGGCCACCGAAATGGCCATGGGACTCGTCAGCAAGCGCATCGAATCGTTCGCCGTGTTGCCAGGATACAGCAGCCCCGGCGGGAAAACGGGAGGGGGCTCCAGCGGGGGTGAGTCACCCCTCTGCCATCGACGCAGCAGCCTCGCCCGCAGTATCGATACCTTGCACCTCCCACAACCGCCTCCTGCTACTGCTTCCCACACTTCCCCCACACATTCCCCGCCTTCCGACCTTACGTTTCGGCTTCGATTAAGTGTGGTACTGGAGACGCCCATCGTGGTATTTCCCGAATCGAGTACCAGCAGCGGTGTTATTGTAGCGCAACTCGGCCAGATCTCAGTGCAAAATGCTGATTGTGGCTTGACGCCACCTGACAAAGGGCAGTATGGAAGGGCTGAAGGACAATTTTTACGCTCTGTGCCTTCTGGAACATTCTTCCCATCAGAAAATATGATGACTGATGAACGATTTGCAACAGACAACGATGAAGACTCAGTGATTCGCGTTGTAAAGTACAAAGTGAGCATCAGAGACATGAGTCTCTATTCTTTGGACATTGACGACAGAAAGTCACTGACTGCAAGTTCTACATCTGGCCCTTCTGTTCGCTGCGCCGCCGACCTCTACCGCTGTGGTGTTGACTGTGCTCCCATCGTGCACAGCACAAGCGCCCAGCTGGTCGTGAGCCACCAGCGCTCCCCTGCATTGCTGCCCGACAGCCACGCGGGTATGTACTTCTTCCCCGCGGACGTCTTCCACGCTATGGACGACGACTCGCTAGCCGCTGCCACCGCAGCCGTGTCTTCTGGGAATCGCGGCCATAGCGACACTGTCGAGGTGACGGGGGGTGTGGTTACTGCCGTCAAGCTGAGCGCGTCGAGAAAACAGTACAGGCAACTCATTCTCACTCTGGGCAACATTAGTGTTGCCAGTAGCAAGTCGGGTTCCAGTGCTGCACCTCAAAACCATTCTCTGGACTGTATCTTAGAAGAAAGCCACCTGCCGGTCATGAAAGAAAGAATAAGCAAGGGTCATCGTCCGCACTCCCTGTCCGGCGATGACGCGCACAAGATGGCTTCCGAAGATGCGACCGGAACGTCGAATGAGATGGACAGATTCGGCAGTGATGCACAACAGCATTTTGCTGTTTTAGGTGAGTTCACTGTGCCTAGAGTTGAAGTGGAACTCATCGGAGATGTCAATGCTTCCAGTCAACCTCTAGTGAATCTGATTTTGGAGGATTTTCGAGCCACATACCAAAAAAACCAGCCGCATCAAACTACTACAAAGGTTACTCTCAAGTCGCTGGTTTTAGAAGATCTCCAGTGTCCGGAAAATTCTCCGCATCGATACCTTTTACAGTCAGTGGAGCCTCCCGCGCCAGCGCCCACCTCTAACAAAACTTCGCAACAGTTTGATCCACATACACTCTGTCCGCCTCCATTCGTATCTACATCTTGTCCTGACTTTAAGAGGCTTATGACTAAGAATGACCCCTTGTCTCACTCTCTTCCTGCACGCTTGGAGTTAGAGAAACCATTCTTCAAAGCACAGCAAAGGCCTACAATTCGCAGTAGTGTACGTAGAAAAAGGAAACGCTTCCGTCAGATGACGGTAGGTTCTAGTATGTCACTTGCTGACATGCTTAGTGAACAATCTACGGGCGCCAACAGTGATCAGGAAGCCGGTAGAAAGTGTCCATATACACCACCACCCTCGCCCATACCGACAAACCAATCTTCCTCGCTACACTCCCCCGACAACACTTCCAATCTTGTCAGGATAAATGTACTAACCGTTGATTCAAGCAGTCCAGATTTCTTGGCCAAGTATGACGGTACTGATCGTTTTGTTGATGTGGCTTTCAATTCCCTAGTCGCAGTCGTCAACATTCCATCTTGGGTCATGATGCTGGATTTTTTCAGCAGCAAACAACGTCGTGAGTCCAGCACTCTTTTCAGTGCAAGCAGCAGTAGTAAAGATGGAACTGATGTCTCCAATGCTCAAGAAGTACAAGATCCTATAGTAATCCCAGACATCAACGACGAAGATCAATCTGAAGAGAGAGGAACTGAGCTCAACAGCGTAGTGGAGATGAGCGTGGTGTGGCTGGAACTGGTACTTGTGAGAGTTGATGGAATAGGTAACCTGGGCGCTGAAGTAGCTGGGGCTAGTGTTAGTAATGTCTCAGTGCGCTCAATTGGAACGGGCGGGGATCTCTCCCTGTCAGGGTGTTTGGGCTCTTTAGCTGTGACTGACCGCACTCCACATGGGCAAAAGTACAAGCACAAATTTCTTACCTCGGGCAAAGAAGCTCTCACTTTTCAACTTTTTCAGTATAGTCATCCGGATCCGAAAATGCTCCGTGAGTGCGACCTGAGATTGAACATCAAGATGTCCTCCGTGATGTACATCCACACACAAAGGTTTGCGACTGAGCTTCTCCACGTCATTCAGCAGTTCAATCAGCTGCAAACTATTGTCGAAAAGTGGAGAGCCATAAGAGCTGGCCAACAAGTGCTAGACAACTCGCGCGGCTCTCGAATGTCCCTGTCCGTGACTGCTGGATCACCTGTGATCTTACTTCCTCTTTGTGCGGAAGGAAGTGATCAGATTCTAGTCGCCGATCTCGGGGCCTTAGGAGTCAACAACAAATTTATGTGGGCTGGGGCGCTAGGAACTATCAGTAAAATTGACCGTGAAGGGTTGCACGAACGGTTGTCGTCGGGTCGCACGACTTCTCGCTCCCGTTCTCGTCCTAACCGGTCTCGTTCTCGCTCAGTTGGCAGATCTCAAAGTCGTCACAAGACCTCAGAAAACATCGCTTCGATTGGTAAACCTCCGAAGTGTTTGCTTGATGTTCTTGACGTCAAGCTTTCCAATATGGACCTCTACGCGGCCAAGAGAGTGGACTACTCTCCGAAAATCATGAAGCGATGCCAGCGCAACATTCGCACTTCCAAGCGGGAAGAAAAAAAAAGTGATGCAATGTCTGCAAAGCAAGAAAAGAGCCGCAGCATACCTATACCTGGTGCTAAGTCGGCGAACAAACACTCCGTCGTTTCACAAGATCCAAATTCAGCAGAAGACGATTTGCCCAATGAGGTTTCGTGGGAATTCCCTGATTTCTTTGTTCTGAGAGAGGGTCATCCCTTGCTTCGAGAAAAATGTGCACTCACTTTACAGGTCGAAAGAAACCTGGATACGCACGTGTCCAAACGAGTTCCTGATGTATCAGTTCAAGGCTGCGTGAGTAAAGTCCACGCAACTGTCAATGAAGAAACTTACAAATTGATCCGTGGATTGCTGGAGTTCAACCTCGGCGAAGATTTAACCGAACTTCATGTACAGCAAGAGCGGTTGCATCATCCCCATCTACCTCTACATGCCAACGTCAGGCAACCTGAGTGTGATGAGGACATCCGCATTACCCTAAACATAGCCCTGGACCTGGACAATGTTACTGTCGAAACCCTCTTCACTCCTACCAAGATTGAGACAATATCGGACTCGCTCACGGTTCCCCTGACTTGTGTGAACCTGATCAAGTCGCGGCTGTTGTACCAAGCAAACTCGGAAGGGGGAAAGGATGTTGATCTCGTCTCTCAGGAGATCCTGATCAGTGACACCAGGTTTCTGGACTGTCCCGTTAACAAGCGATCAAACGTTTTCAACAACATCTTGCAACCCACACCTGTCAACACCGTCAAAAACGAAGGTTTGCTGCAAGCGGAAGTTCATTACAGATCCACGAAGGAGGTGACCCGTTTCACCATCCTGCTTAACAATATGCGCCTCATAGCCATCATGGATTGGTGGGCCGAAGTGCTTGCTTTTATACAGCTCAGTCCTCCCAATCCGTATCAAAACTCGCGTATAAACGCCGGTGGCGCTGATGCCGCCTCGTCCTACATAACCGATGCACTTCGTCGTCAGACTTCCATTACTCAGCATACACCACAGCCTTTATCGAATAACGTTACGCCCCTCCTGTTTCCAGCTACCCCTAGTTCCGGGATGTCTCCTCGGTCCACTTCACCGGCTCCTCATCTTAGTGGCAGTCGCACTGTAAGTCGCAAGTCGTCAGGTTTCGGCAGGGCTTCTCCGCGGCTCAACCCTCTCGTTGAGAGCACAGGAGTAATGACCAAGCACTCGCTCATTGATGACTTTGAGAAGGAGAATCGAGCAGAGAGTGGTGTGATTGGTTTTGATTATGATGTCGAGACACCTTTCGAACTTAAGATCAATATCACCGATTCTGAAATTGTTATTGTTGAAGATCCTGCCCAGTATAACTCCAATGCTTTGATATTGAAGAACACGACGGTGCTGAGTTACCGGCCGTCCCTGTCTGAGCGACCAGTGTCGTGCAACCTGTCACAGTGCGAGGTTTATTCGTGCGTGCTCTCTGCGGAGGAGGACTCTGCTCTTTCCATCCTAGACCCTGTCACCATCAACATCGAGATGACGGATCGTTGCTCAAATCAACAACCCGACCTCGCTCGTGGGGCCATGCTCTCCGTGCACCACGTGGTGGAGATAAGTTTACACCAGGTAAATTTTAGGCTGAGCTACCACGATTTGAAGATGTTCCAGCGGATTTTAGAGTCTGTTCCGTGGATGAGAGAAGAAGCGTCTTTACAAGTTACAGATCAACAGGAACACCCCGCCAATGTCAAAGCTCAAATAGACCAGCTGAGCGTGCTCGGTTTCTCCCGCGCCGACTGCTGCCTCGCGCTGCGCCAGTGCTCGGGACGATTGGATGATGCCGCACTGTGGCTCACACACAATGCAACTCCTGCTCCCGCAAACACCATCAGGCCGCTCTCCTCTGCCACCGCTGACCGGGCCATAAACTGCCAGGCTATTGAGATCAAGACGGGCAGCGTGAACCTCTGCTTCATTGATGACTGCGGTGATTGTGACGTACCGCTACTGGAGTTTTCGTTGCTACATCTCAACCTCAAACAGGATCGAAACTGGTCAGGGTCAGCATGGTGCACGTTAGCTATCAACTACTACAACCGATTCTTGTCCAGCTGGGAACCGTTCCTCGAGCCATGGAAATGTTCCCTGGACTGGAACAAGAAGCCTCTCTGCGGCGGTAGGTCGCGTGGTGCTCACCTCAGTCTCCAACTGTCGGCGGAAGAGACGATGGAGTTGAACGTTACCTCGTCACTGCTGGAGCTCTTCCGAATGGTTAAGAGCAGCTGGACGCAGGACTACTACAACAGAGACAGGTGTGATGGCAAGGAAGGCTCACGCAACAGCAGCGCAGGCAGTCCTATCAACTATCGCCGACGGTCGCCCTTCATCCCCTTCACCCTGCTTAACCAGACGGGATCACCTCTCTCTTTTACCACCTTCACTGCATTCACGCACGCTGAAGGGGCCTTGTCGAGTCCTCAGCAGCGGCAGGAGTGGCTCCAGGTGGCGCCGGGCGAGGCGGTGCCTTTCTCTATCGACAACTACAGAAACTCAAAGCTGCGTCACGGCGATACCCACGACCACAAGATGCACCAGATTGGTGTGTGCGTGTCGGGTTGGCACCCCGTGGGGCCCGTCACAGTGGACAAAGTGGGCACCTTCTTCAGGTTGGCGCACCCCATGGCCTCTGCTACAACAAGTGCCTTTGCTAGCGCCCGAGTGGTTGTGTGTGTGTCCCTGGCGGGGTCTGCTCGCAAGCTGGTGACGGTGCGGTCAGCGCTACTCCTTCACAACGCACTTCCCACCCCCGTCGAGGCCAGGTTAGAGAACCTTGCCAATAAAGGAGGCGACATAAAGATGCTGCAGGTAGCCTCGCAGGCCACCATTGCGGTGCCGCTGGCTTACGTGTGGGCCGGCATCAGAGTGCGACCGTTGGGTGGCGGCATCAGAAGGACCTTGTCTCGGTCCAACAACACCCCAGGGCGCTCCAGCTCTGGTAGCGGCAGCCGTCTGGCTGCTGGCAACCCTGCTACCGTTGCTGCAACCGCAACCGGTATGGGTAGTGGTGGCTGGGTACACTACCGCGATCCCGTGCACTGGCGGACTCTGACCGCAGCCAAAGAACAGTACTCGGAGCTCAAGTGCTGTCCCGCCATCAATGCCTACCATCCTCCGTACAGGTACGCTCTATTACAGCAGAAAGACTTGCGCTGTGCCTATTGGGGATATTCTGAGCGGTTAAAAAACTTTCTATACCTGTGTTCTTTATTTTGGGATTGAATTAGATAGTTACCTGTTATTTATTCTATCTCCCTGGCTGTTCAATCTCTACATGGATAGAGTGGTCAGGGAGGTGAACGGGAGTGTGCTAAATCGTGGCTTGGAGCTACTGGAACGAAATGGGCGGAGTTGGCAGTTGAGCCAGTTGCTGTTTGCGGACGATACGGCGCTGGTGGCGGATTCAGAGGAGCAGCTATGTAGGCTGGTGTCAGAGTTTGGTAGAGCGTGTGAGAGGAGAGAGCTTCGAGTGAACGTGGATAAAAGTAAAGCAATAAGATACTTGAGGACTGTTTACAAGTGTAGGAAGACATTAACAGGCCTATTGGCCCAAACTAGGTTGCCTTTTGATAGCAAGAGGATTAGTTCTGAAATTGATGCGAACAGAATTAGTGTCCTCCTAAATGGTGAGTTGTTGGAAGAAGTTCAGTGTTTTAAGTATCTGGGCTCACATGTGGAGACGACTGAATTTGTGGAAACTGTTGTGAAGTCGCGTGGGAAGGAGGGGTGTATAGTGCTGGGTGCACTAAAGAGTGTTATGAGCTACGGGACGTTAGGGATGGAAGCTATGAGAGAGCTGTACGGACCTGAGACGGGGGGGGGAGAAGAAGGTTGAATGTTTTCGAGATTAAATGTTTGAGAAGCATGGCTGGAGTAACGCTGTGAGACCGGATCACCAACGACGTGGTACGAATCAGAATGGGGATGGTGAAGAAGTTTAAGGACCGAGTGGATTCGCGTGTTCTGAGATGGTTCGGGCACATGGTGAGGATGGACGAAGGGGGATTGGTAAAAAAATTGATGAAGTCGGAGGTGAGTGGTCGCTGGCCTAGAGGTAGACCGAAGATAGGGTGGATGGATGGTGGGAAGCAGGCGTTAGGACGGAGAGATTTCAATGTGGAAGTAGCGAGAGAGCGTGCAATGGACAGGCGTGAGTGAAGGATGATAGTGAATGGTTGATCTTTGCCGCTGCTCTGATGCGCTTTCCCGCCCATGGCATCACGTCGGAATTTGTCGTGGGTGGGGGCCCCGGCCATCATGATGCGGCGGGGGTAAACGAGTAAAAAATGTCGGGCCCTGCTGCTGACAACGGAACCTCGAACCGCACTAGTGACCCAGAGTGTGTGTTGCGGGGTCACCGGCTATGTTGTGTGAGTTTTAGCGTATGAGAGTATGAGGTACGCCTTGCCGTCGGTCAGCCTTCTTTCTGGGGGTTCGGCCTAGTGTCTGTACCTGTATTTATTCTAATGTGTCGAAATTTGTTTCTGAGTTGAAATTTGTTTTATTTTGTTCAACTTTCTTTGCCCCTTTCACTACAGATTCTGCGTTCACATTCGTCGTGAAAATTACCCTGTGGACAGTCCTCAAGGCAATCTGCGTCCCTCTACACCTCCCCTGCTGCACCCCCACCACATTCTCCACTCTCAGCCTCGCACCCCTCAGGAAGAGTGGGTCCAGCCCGCTCACACTATAGCGCTGGTCAGTCCTTTGACGCTGGTCAACCTGCTGCCCTTCGACCTGCATTACAACATCCCCAGCAGCGCACCGTACTCCGCACCAGCGTCTAAAAGCTCTTCAACCTCCTCCTCCTTCAGTTTGCCCCCCAACGAGGGGCTCATCAGGCCTGGCGATAAAGCCATCATGCATTCAGTAGACCCTGAAGAGGGCGTGAAACTGCGCGTGTGGACAGACACCTTCTTGATGAGCAGCGACGTGAGCATCAGCGGCACCTCTGTCCTGGGGAGCAGCTTAGGTGGTAGCAGTGGCTCCCACGTGGTGCCACTACAGCTGCACGACAGCGCCGGCAGGGTACTGCAGCTGCAGCTCAGGGTCACGCGCTGTTACGGCAAGACGCTCAAACTAAGTGTGTTCGCTCTCTACTGGCTTATGAACAAGACTGGGCTTCCTCTCATCTTCAAGCAAGAAGGCTGTAGTACGGATGCCGCTGGCCAAGAAGAAGAGCACGAAGTGGCGCGATGTTGCGCTCCACTGCTCTTCTCCTTCAGCGAAAGGGAGGCCGGCCAACACCTCACGTTTAGGGTGGGGCAGCGCCTGCACCCCCGCGCCCACCCCCACTCCTGCCACCACGTCCGCCTCACACCCGGCACGTGTGTTCGTCGCGTGCGCGTGACTCTGTCCAACAACAGACCCGACATCGTTTACATCATCGGCGTAGACGTGAGGCCTGGCAGGGGACGCTACCGCGACACGTACATGGTTACATTTTCGCCCAGGTTCCAGGTGGAGAACAGGTCGTCTCACGAGTTGTTGCTGGCCCAGACGTGTAGCACCGATGCCAGCGTAGCGGGCGGTGAAAACACGTGGCTGCGGTCACTGCCTGGCAGCTTCCTCGCATTCCACTGGCCCAGGCTTGACAAGGACCAGCTCATCTCGCTCAAAATACTCTCGGGACACTCAGGATACTGGTCCGGAGGTTTCGCCATCGAGAAAATTGATTCCTTCCACCTCAACATAAGGGGTCCAGAAGGGGAGAGCCGTTTTCTGCGCGTGGAAACCCTCATCCGCGACGCCACGTACTTCCTCGTCATAACCGACGCAGACACATTCCCGCCGCCCTTCAGAATTGACAACTTCTCCGAAGTCGCCATATCCTACTTCCAGGTGAGCACTCTAATCCTGAACCGTTTTTCTGCTGTTAATTTGGAGAGGCCTCTTAACTCGGCTCGGCATCTGTTATTTACGATGTACGCGGACGATGTCATTTGCATCACTAACATCTAATTGGACGGAAAGCTCTCGAATGTAAATAGACCTACTGTGCTTCTAACGCCGATCATACTGATCTCATCATGACTTCCTAAACCATCCGGGTACTCCGTTCCCCGTGTTTGTGTCCAGACTGGCAATCAGTACCCCCATGTTTCCATTTCCAGACGGGCACTCAGTTACTACGCGCTCAGTCGAGCTCTTAATCTCACTGGCCTTGCAGGTTCTATCCGTGTTTGTTTCCAGACAGGCACACAGTTCCCGCACCTGCGGTCGCAAGTGAGGCCGCGCTGCTCAGTGGCTTACGCCTGGGACGAACCCACCATGAAGCCCTACCTGACTTGCGTAGCACCAGGGGGCGTCTCGGCCACCTACAACCTCAATGAGCTAAGGGAGGGCGCCAAGCTCACCTATGAGAACTTCATCTACATCGCCTTCACTGGCACCTTCCAGAAGTGAGCAGTAACCCTGGTCGCTATGATCTTGTCTGAAGACCTCATGGGGTTATTTTGTACTGAATATTTTTCACCGCTAAACCAGATGTTTTGTCATGCGGTTAAGGGTCTTATTGTTTAATGTAAACGATAT
>SDVV010013042.1:0-15241 GCA_016164225.1 Gammarus roeselii | reverse complement strand
CCGTCATGATGTCTCTCTTTGGGTTTCCCAGTCAGGATTGAAGCGCTAACCCATGCTTACCGCCATGATGTCTCTCTTTGGGTCTCCCAGTCAGGACTGAAGCGCTAACCCATGCTTCCCGTCATGATGTCTATCTTTGGGTCTCCCAGTCAGGACTGAAGCGCTAACCCATGCTTACCGTCATGATGTCTATCTTTGGGTCTCCAAGTCAGGACTGGAGCGCTGACCCATGCTTACCGTCATGATGTCTCACTTTGGGTCTGACAGTCAGGACTGAAGCGCTAACTTATGCTTACCGTCATGATGTCTCTCTTTGGGTCTCCCAGTCAGGACTAGAAGCATTATACTTATCATCTTACTTGAACAATAATGATATGGGCTGAGTAGTTTTTTCCCGGTCTTTCAATTTTGTCCGAATTTTGTAACTGTGAAAAGCAGAAGATAAACCAGCGTAACCACTTTGTGTATCATTGAAGTATCCCTTTTCCTTGTTAATAATACTCTTCATGTCAATTATTGTGGGTATACTAGAACCGTATCAGTGTTCTTCCAGTTGGAGTCTAAGCTTAATGAAACAAAATATATTTATTTTGGGTATTTCATGTTTAGATAAAATAGATAAGCTAGTACCTAATGATTAGGTTGCCCTAGGAGCTCATGATATCCTAAATAAGGCCGTCAATTTTGCCTCCGAAAGTATCATAACTGTAAAAAGAAATCATTACATGTGAACTATAATGGTAACATGTAATGATTTGTGTAGTGAAACCTGTTACAAACATCTTCAAACGGTTCAACTTCAACTTTTATGTTGATATTCCATTATGAAATAATTAGACTCTAAATAATTGGTGTTATTTGTTTCTTTTTTAGACAACATGTGGAGAGCAACACCAAAGATTTATATTTTCTTACAGCCCCAGAGTTTCACATTTTTTTCAACAATCTGAGTTACCAATTCTCTTTTAGGTCTTGCTCGGGCAGTTTCGTCCTGACATCATTACGCCGCGACTGGGTAAATCTCCATCAGAGACAAAATAAGTCATCGTTCACCTGACACAGTGAAAGAAATCACCGTCCACCTGAATCTGTGAAATAATTCACCTTCCACCTGACACTGTGAAAGAAGTTATCGTCCACCTGACACTGTGAAATAAGTCACCTTCCACCTGACACTGTGAAAGAAGTTATCGTCCACCTGACACTGGGAAATAAGTTACCTTCCACCTGACTCTGTGAAAGAAGTTATCGTCCACCTGACACTGTGAAAGAAGTCACCGTCCACCTGGCGCTGTGAAATAAGTCACCTTCCACCTGACTCTGTGAAAAAAGTTATCGTCCACCTGACACTGTGAAAGAAGTCACCGTCCACCTGGCGCTGTGAAAGAAGTCACCGTCCACCTGACACTGTGAAAGAAGTCACCGTCCACCTGGCGCTGTGAAAGAAGTCACCGTCCACCTGGCGCTGTGGCTAACATGGACACAGTAAGTCACCTACTGACCGGAATGTGTTGGAGAGATTTATTTTACCAAATCATTGTTTTACTTAAGAAATATAATAAGATCACAATTCATTTGTATCTGAATATTGCAATGGGTGGAATAACTGAATATATTTTCCATTGTAAAAATAGATGAACGCCCATTTGCCCGGTCGGGTAAAAATAAAAAAGAACAACGAGCACTTTTACGTAATGCTGAACTTTGGAATGCAAAAGGATGATGTGGGAAGATATCACATTTTTTTTCTGAATAAACTGTTACGCTATTATTTTCAAGAAGGTAAACATTCAACTCGCATCTCCACTTCCTCTCTCAATTGTTCTTACACAAGGAAATTATCAGTTACATTTTTTACTGCGTTTTTATCTCAATATTAAACATTTCGAAATTAATTCCACCATCTGCAGTGATACATGTATTCCTTTATCTGGTAAGCACCCTTCGCAGTCATTTCGAACACATTCTTTGACCTGTCATGCCAGGTTACTAGGCATCTGTTTGTTACCAATAATATGGAACATTTTCCTGTAAATGTCCGAAAACAATCGTTTACCAAGATTACTGACAAAGAGTGAACATTTACTCATCATTTTCTCAACTTGTCTTGACCACAAGCACTCACAAAATATTGGCTTATTCGTTAGACTGCCAGAAAATGAAACTAGCTTAGGAATCTCGTCCTTAATCGGATCACAGGTAATGAGAGGTAATGCCAGTTCTGAATAACCTTCCATAACATTGTTGGTCAGTAGCTATAGAGTGAAGCGATCGACCCATTTGCTGCATTACCTACCATAACATTGTTGGATATTAGCTACAGTGTGAAGCGATCGACCCATTTGCTGCATTACCTTCCATAACATTGTTGGCCATTAGCTACAGAGTGAAGCGATCGACCCATTTGCTGCATTACCTTCCATAACATTGTTGGCCATTAGCTACAGTGTGAAGCGATCGACCCATTTGCTGCATTACCTACCATGACATTGTTGGCTATTAACTACAGAGTGAAGCGATCGACCCATTTGACCGAGACAGCCAGAGTTTCCTGTCATTCATTAGAAAAAAATCTTTTCCATTTGGGAAGTACAGAAATATTAATAATAACAATCTTATTTTTTCGATGAGAGAAATAATACGGATAACAAATGTTTATGTGAGAAAGCTCGATTGAAATCGTTGCACGGACCAAACGTACGTGGGATGGGACTAATAGTTTGACAAAACAATAATTCTATGTACAGTAATTGAACAACAAAAACTCACCGCACCTCCCTCTCTATGTATGAAAGGCTCTCGGTTATTCACCCGTTGTTTATTCATGATCCTGAGAAGTGAAATGCACTTCCAATAGACAAAGTTCAACACTTAACTTTGATTGAATGTTACGATTCCCCTTTCAATGGTCGCTAGCATAAATGTGAGGCAAAGCGATGTAAGATAATGTAATGTGAGGTAAAGTAATGTGAGGTAATGTAATGTGAGGTAATGTAATGTGAGGTAATGTATTGAGAGGTAAAGTGATGTAAGATAATGTAATGTGAGGCAATGCAATGTGAGGTAATGTAATGCGAGGTAATGTAATGTATGATAATGTAATGTGAGGTAATGTATTGAGAGGTAAAGTGATGTAAGATAATGTAATGTGAGGCAATGTAATGTGAGGTAATGTAATGCGAGGTAATGTAATGTATGATAATGTAATGTGAGGTAATGTAATACGAGGTAGTGTAACGTGAGGTAATGAAATGTGAAGTAATGTAACGTGAGGTAATGTAATGTCAGGTAATGTAATGCAAGGTAATGTAATGTATGATAATGTAATGTCAGGTAATGTAATGTGAGGTAATGTAATGCGAGGTAATGTAATGTGAGGTAATGTAATGTGATGTAATGTAATGTGAAGTAATGTAATGTGATGCAATGTAATATGAGGTAATGTAATGTGAGGTAATGTAATGTGAGGTAATGTAATGTGAAGTAATGTAATGTGAAGTAATATAATGTGAAGTAATGTAATGTGAGGTAATGTAATATGAGGTAATGTAATGTGAAGTAATATAATGGGAGGTAATGTAATGGGAGGTAATGCAATGTGAGGTAATGTAATGTGAGGTAATGTAACGAGGTAATGTAATGTGAAGTAATGAAATGTGAGGTAATGTAATGTGAAATATTGTAATGTGAAGTAATGTACTCGATATACTGCGAAATAATTTAAACTCATGAAAGTTACACAGAAAAGCGCTCTATGGTATGCGTTCTCGGCGAAATCAATCTCCTGTTTTAATCTGGATTAACATTTTTGATCACATTTCAATAAAGCGCAGCTGTTGGTCGTTCCAATGAATCTATTGGCTTTCGCTGGTTATGAGTTAACAGTTCTTTAGACAATGAAGAACGGCTAATCAGCTCTGGTCGTGACGGCCATGTGGCGGTGTAGACAGCTGGCGCAGGTAAATAATAAACGCACACCAACTGTAGAAAATCTCGCTATTTTTTCAGTGCTCAACTTCTGTTTCAGAAGTCGGTGCAGAGCCAAAACTCATCAGGAAACGGCTTAGCGCAGCAATCGCCAGTTTGTGAGCAAGCATTGCGTTTGATAGTCGCCATGGGGCTCAACAGCTATCACTAACACCATTTCCAGTCGAAACACAACTATTAAAAATCCAACATTTAGGAAATTAAAAGGGGCATTTATAATTTTCTCATTGTAGGTTCCTGTGAGACAGTTCGATGTCACATCTTTCTGAGCATGCAAATTTCATCAGTCAAAATTTCTTTGAACTATTAATTCATAATCTGAAGAACATAAATGCTTTGTCTATTTCTCCCACATGCGTGTAACATAAATTTTCTCCTCTATCCAATTTACTCCAACACACACATTTTTTTGGAAATGCCGGTCATTTTATTGCAGTAAAGAGTGGAAGGATAATCAAACTATTCCGGCTGTGTTGTATGATGCAGAGAATGGTTTTGATAATAATTTTAAAAACACAACGAAGAATGACTGTAATTGAGAAAAACTGTTTTGAGAAGCATGGCTAAACCCCACTGACAATGATCAAAGACAGTAACAGTCCCATGAATCTTGAACACAACGATGCAGACTAGGGGCTCACGATACTTTTTTAACAGTGGTTCGTGTCAAGCGGAGAGAACACACGTCCGTGAAAAAAGTCAGAAAAGTCCATCATTCTTTGAAAATGCTTTTAACCACAATTGGTATAAAGTCACTATATTGCGGAGAACACTTGTCTACAAACACAAAACACGCGTCCACAATACAAGAATAATAACAGACCACGAAAAGCGTAAAGGATATACTCGAGAGTCTTGAGTAAAGCCCGCATTAAACGAGGGTCTACGCGAATTTTGTTAATAGGATAGTATCCAGTTAGGATGAAATCAGTTGTGACATTGTAGTACTTAGAGCTGTGTCAACGGAGTGATGTTAGGAGTCCTGGGAGAGTGGAGAGGATGGTAAGTGGAGGAGTGGAAGGAGACTCAAAGTGAGAAGGAGAAGCTGGGATGGGTTACAAGAGTATTGCAGTAGACGATAGTTAATCAGTGTGTCTGAGGCAAGGGAATAGGCAAGGCCAAGGAGTGAGGAGAGAATATTAGGGAGTGTGCCCTTTGACGCGGCCCTGTAGTGCTGAAGTGGGGGGAGTTAACTGTCCGGTACCTAGAGTGGAAGCTGAGAAGTAACCCTGTATAATATACAATGCTTTGTATCATAAATTAGCTTCAAGCTCGCCCAAGCACCGTAATAATTGTATGAAGTCTTGGCGGCACCCGTAGCGCCAGAGCACAGATTCAAACCAGGAGTGCCGCGGCGCGCTGGCGACTGACTTGTTGGTGATCTGTGACG
This sequence comes from Gammarus roeselii, assembly GCA_016164225.1. Classification (NCBI taxonomy): domain Eukaryota; kingdom Metazoa; phylum Arthropoda; class Malacostraca; order Amphipoda; family Gammaridae; genus Gammarus; species Gammarus roeselii. Next base: position 9,864 of record SDVV010013042.1, on the reverse strand, counting down.
AATGGATTTTGATAGCTAGACATGTTATTCAATTCATTCTATGTATATAGTGACAATTGTACCGCGTTATGTTTGTTATTCAATTCATTTCATTTATAGTGTGACGATTGTGCCGCATTATGTTTGTTATTTAATTCAACTCATTCATAGAGTGACGATTGTGGCGCATTACGTTTGTTGTTAAATTCATTGCTCATACATAGTGACGATCGTACCACATCACGTTTCATGTTCAATGTGTGCAGTGTCAATATAGGCAGACTGGGAGTCACTGCGCCAGGTGGTTGAAATAAACACAAAGGAGGCGTACGAGGATTTGATAAAGACTATTTTCTTGTTGCCACCAATGCGAGAGAAAAGAGACCGTAGTCAAAGGATGAGTATTTCCAAACTGAATTTTCTGTGTCCTACACATTGACAATGACCTTTTTTTCTTTATCCTGCACATTTGTAACCTAAAATGTTAACAGTTAAATTGTTTTCGAAAATTGTGATTCACCGGCCAAAAATTTTAGTGGTAAATGTTATCGAATCCAATGTTGGACATTTTCTTTATTAAAGATTAGTCTAAACATTGTATTGTCGCGATTTATTGTATATTCGTTGCAATACATATTTTCCTTTTCTATAACTCAATAATTCAGAGTAAAGTCTTCTCTGGCCTCGACATATTGAACAATGGGAACTGAGTATCCTTCAACAATGTCCAGTGGACGAGGGTACGGACGTGTACATTTATTTACTATCATTACTGATAAATCAATAAAGAAACTAATGTCGGCTCCAGTTCTGCTCACGATGACAAGTCTTGAAACATATATTCCGCGTTTTATGTTTTTTGTCAGTTTTCTAGCGACCAATATATCTAAATGAATTATAAATTATTTGAATCTATAGTTATCGTCGTCATTACAAAGACCAAGTACATTCACTGTCAATGAGTAACGTGCTACTTTACATCCAATGTGAGCTATCAGAATCAGTTTCCAGGGCGAGCAGAGGGCCTTTCCAAGACCATAAGACTCTCAGTAACCTCGGCCAACTGCAGCTCTCAGTAACCTCGGCCAACTGCAGCTCTCAATAACTGCAGCTCTCAGTAACCTCGGCCAACTGCAGCTCTCAGTAACTGCAGCTCTCAGTAACCTCGGCCAACTGCAGCTCTCAGTAACTGCAGCTCTCAGTAACCTCGGCCAACTGCAGCTCCTCTCATCTCATGAGTCTCAAGGCCGGAGTCGCGCCCCCGGCACCATCACTCCCCGGGGCCGCATTTCCTGCGCCCGCCTGGAGTGCATTAGGCGTAGGCATGATACTGGACTGTGGGCAAGGGCCTCGCAGACGCCGTGATTAGAGTAGGGAAGTGGATAATGAAGAGATATTGAATATGCTTCGCTCCCAACCATGCAAGGCCTGTACAGCCACGAGGTGAGTAAGACTAACTCCATCATTCATAACTCGCTCGCAGGTCTCTCAGGCCTCACAAACGCTGCTGCATTATCCGTGATATTGTAAGAGGCTTGGTGAAGTTGCGATATTGTTATCCATGTTCGACGTAACACTACGTCACAACATAACATTGCACGCAACGTTTAAAGTATTTACGTTATTATTCCCATAAAAACCCTATCCATTTGTTCGTATTTTTCCATGGTAGGAGTTCTATTTTATTCACACAGACACACAGACACAAACACAACCCCTCCACAGATTTGCTGAAATATTTCACTCTTTGTACGTGGATACTGCCATTACAGTAGGTGCCAGAAAGTTTGCATTTTGAATTAAATTTTCCTCCAGTGTTCAAATCACAGGTGCAGATAAATTTCGACCTAATGAAATTACCACATCCTGATAAGAGGGTACCAAGAAAATTGTCTAACATCTTTCGCCATTGGAAAACCTGGGTGACGATGAACATTACTATAGATTTTCATAAATGGGGTTTATATTAAAATTATCAGGAATTGACCAGATCGATTCCTGTTCATGCAATGAAGTAGTGAAGAAGAAACGATAGAGAGTGGAAAGAAACAATAGAGTGTGAAAAAAACAATCGTAAGCAGTGTATTTAATATTGTTAAACAAACTTTTCCCATTATTTGAGTGTTAAATGTTCCACTCATCTCGCTGAGGTGTGGTAGAGCAACTGGTGTGGTCATCGCCAGATATTTCTAACATAATTGTTCAGAATCGTTTCTCCAATTGGCTGGGCGCTTTGCTTCGAAAAACATGAGCCCACACTAACGGCATCAGAATGATCGGGGCGATGAGGGGAAAATAGGAAGTTTTAATGCTTTTAAGTTGCCTGCTCGACAATTAGTCTAGAGGAAGAAAATGTGTGTAATCTAATGAGGTAATATAGATTTGGATGTCGCTGACGTCGTCCAGGGTACGTCTCCCTACTTTGGACGCACACAATCGCTTGGAGCTGAGGCCAAAGAGAGAGTAAAGTATCGTATTATTAACTATTATCGGATAGGACTCGCTTGACCATAATTGTTGCCAGACTGGCAATCAGGATCTGCGCTATATCGTACTCTTCTATTCTCTGACAGGACCTCAACACGGCCTTTTGAGTGACTTATGAGCGAATGAATGATCATTATTGCCTCTCCTATCTTCAGACGGGCCCTCAGCACGACATATGGATCGGGGTATAAAACAACTTTTCATTACAGACTCTCCATGGTCAGACAGGTCCTCAACACGACCTATCAATCGGGGTATGGGTCAAGTGCTCATAACAGACTACTATCGCCAGATGGTCCTCAATACGAGCTCTGGAGCAGGTTTGAAACGAGCCTTATCATAGACTCTCCAATCCCAAAAACAGCTATCAAACCTTACTGTGGACGGGTTATGGGAAAAGTGATCATTATACTCTCCAATCCCCAGACAGGCCCTCAACACAACCTCTGGAGTGTGTTGTGGAACGAGTGGTCATTGTAGACCCCCATCTCCAGACAGGCCTCCAACATACCCTTGGAGCGGGTTAGAAAGCAATTACTCAGCATTGGCTCTCTTATCGTCAGACAGCCCCTCAACACAACCTCTGGAGTGTGTTGTGGAACGAGTGGTCATTATAGACCCCCATCTCCAGTCAGGACTCCAACATACCCTTGGAGCGGGTTAAGAAGCAATTACTCAGCATTGACTCTCTTATCGTCGGACAGGCCCTCAACACGCTAGTTTCATTCTCACGCACGGGTCCAGCGAGGCTAACAAGACCTGGCCGAAGAAAGCAAGCCGGCATGATTTGCTGCCTTTCTGTTTTAACACTTTTATTGCCCATGACAACGTGTCCGAACCGATGGACCTTCTGAGGCATGTTTGCCACCACGTGACACTAAATCATGTCGCTTTAATTGCATCCAGTGAATCCGCAGATTAGAGAGCATACAGAAATGTTCAAATCATGAACAAATGGAAATGCTATTCACAGGGCGATCGCTCTTCATATTCTCTCTCTTCCCCTGACAGGCCATCAGCACGAGCCCTGGGCGTGGGTTGTGGGCTCGTGCTCCCTCTGACAGGCCATCAGCACGATCCCTGAGGCGTGGGTTATGGGCTCGTGCTCCCTCTGACAGGCCATCGGCACGAGCCCTGGGGCGTGGGTTATGGGCTCGTGCTCCCTCTGACAGGCCACCAGCAGGAGCCCTGGGGCGTGGGTTATGGGCTCGTGCTCCCTCTGACAGGCCATCACCACGAGCCCTGGGGTGTGGGTTATGGGCTCGTGCTCCCTCCGAAGGTGCAAGGGAGTGAAGGAAAATGTCACGTGGTGTCTCATCATCAGGCGATTGCAATTCAGAATGAGTGGTCAGAATAACAAACAAACATTTATATTTGAAATTGTAGTTGACTTAATAAAGTGACCTGATGACGTAGCAGAGGTCGGGCTGGGCTGATTAGTAATATCAGTTCGGTAGGAGAGGGCAGCAATGATTGCCCCTAAATACGCTATATTTTAGTTCAGGATTGGAACTGTTCAAATAGGCTGTTACATGTTTTCAAACAAGGTATCCCTAATTTATGCACTAATTTTAAAAACATGTTGAAGGCATCGCATGCAATTACAATTCCGTAACCATGTACATGCAAATGATTTCCAAAGAAAACTCCTCGAGCTAACTGCTGCGGTGAAACTGCTTTGTTGGTGAATTGCTGCAACTATTTTCGCTGTAAATCATCTCCGCCCAGTCCTCATCTGCTACCTCTATTCCGACCGGCAGGCGTTGGAAAGAAAGCAGATAATAGGTAAATATTGGATGGTCTCACTGCATTACTCTTCCTGTTTGATGATTGATGCACGCAACACAAAGAAAATCCTCCGGTGCCCGCTAAACCCTAGGGGTTTTTTCATTTCCATTTTCTTGCAATGTCATGAATATTCTAATAAGGCATTAGCGTACAGGCCTCTTTATTTGAAAGAACCTATGTCGTTGACTAACAGGCAAACTGAGAGTATATTGGTCAAGGTGTTAGTGAATGTCGTGGCTTAAAGGCAGTCACTCATCACCACGTTAATAGTGCTCATTTCCTTCTGTCGTGTTGTTGGCGCTGTTTGAGTTATACAACTTTTTTTCATAATCAAACCTCAAAGCCGGGGACTTGAAACCTTCATGTATATGAATTGTAATAAACATCGAAAAACAGTCGATTATCTCCGATATTACCTCTGGCATTAGGGTTCCTAACGCCTCTGGCATAAGGTTTCCTAACGCCTCTGGCATTAGGGTTCATAACGCCTCTGGCATAAGGTTTCCTAACGCCTTTGGCATGAGGTTTCCTAACGCCTCTGGCATTAGGGTTCCTAACGCCTCTGGCATGAGGTTTCCTGACGCACAGACAGAGCGGGTAAGGTTCCACGAGTAAAATAGTCTCTCTCAAAATTTCTTACCAATAAGAAAATGCTTTATTTGATTTTTGGCATAACGTGCTGGTAAAAGTATTTAGACCTGAACCTTCAACAGCACCGCGCAGGTGGTGGGGACGATACATTAATATGTCCTGCCTGCCTGACGAGCTGGCAAATGAGATCAAAGAATCAAGCGTCGATGTACATTAGGAAACACAAGCGCCCCCCTCAGTCTTCAGTTATGATGGAGCAGAACAAGAGTTAGTGAAGCTAAAAAAGACAAATAGTCGTTAAGGAAATAAAGCTCCACAATGCACTTGTTCGTAATCTCATACGTCGTCCCAGTCAGGAATATGAAACTCTTAATAATTAATATGAAATAATCTGTGTAATTCGTGAATGAGTAGAACGACAGAACTTGTTGAAATGGACCAAGGGATCCAAAATACTGAGATACACAGTTGCCGTCTGTGTGAAAGATGAAAAAAATGTGTATGAAAATAGGGGGAATGTATTCAAACAGCAAATAATATGTATAATAATGAAAATATGTGTAGAGCCAGTGCGAAGTTTAATCAGAATACGAGTGAGAGTGACATTGATTCATGCGAGGGCTATACCTATTAAATGAGTTGTGAACATATTTTAAAAAACGACGTATCAAATGGTGAAATAAATCGATGGCATGTGAAAGATGTGGCAAATTGTAGAAAAAAATCAAACGTGTATCCTGTCTCAAGCGACTGACTTTTCCGATAATTAGGCACGTGTCTGCCATCAGTATAAAGATATTGTACGGGACAGCAGCATATTAGACCCATATCTGCCATCTGTACATAGACATTGTACTGCACAGCAGCATATTAGGCCCATGTCTGCCAATTGTACATAGACATTGTACGGGACAGCAGCATATTAGTCACATGTCTGCCATCAGTACAAAGATATTGTACGGGACAGCAGTATATTAGGCACGTGTCTGCCATCAGTACAAAGATATTGTACGGGACAGCAGCATATTAGGCCCATGTCTGCCATCAGTACAAAGATATTGTACGGGACAGCAGCATTATAGGCACATGTCTGCCATCTGTTCAAAGACATTGTACGGGACAACACATCGTTGATCTGCTTTGGGCTTGGTCATGAACATGCAATTAGGATATTGGCTTCGAAATTCGGTTCGTGAAAAACAATAAACAAACTTTTGACGATAAGGGAAGGAAGTGAATTATAAATATGATAGTTCGAAAGGTATCATACACATCTAAAAATGTTTCCATACATTTATTTACTGTTGTAAGATCCTTTATAATTGACATTACATTATTGAAACCGAGAAAAATATGTAGGAAAAATATGATATTTATTAGATAATACAAGAAAATATTTACATCATACACTAATATCCTATTGATATTAGGCTAACTAAAGTCGAGTACAGATTCTGCCGGTAATCATCACGTGGCTAGAAACACTTTATTACCAAACCACTAATTGATGAGACGCGGTATTAAAGTTGGAATTATGTCTGCTCGTTGACTCCCATCGTCGTAGATGGAGAAAAACCTCACATACACGAATGCAAAAGGAAAATTTAGGAGATAAAAAATGTTTAGTTTAATGTTTATTTCTGACTGATCGGTTCAAATAAGAAAAAACGCATATATACTACAGTTTTTTGTGACACAGTCAATGCTAAGTGTAGCACTTCCATCAGGAAGTCAACCCATAGAGGCTCATTTTTTTCTTGAGCGTTACGATTGTGACTTTGACCATTGAAGAAAACAACCATTCGAGTGTCTTGCCTTCGAACCTGCGACCTTCAGATTGAAATGGAGAGGGTGAGGTGATGTCCACATGTCCCCCAGCTGGTATATTGTTCAAAATTAAACATGAAACCACACAATAAGAGTCAAACTCATTGATAGTCAGAATCGATATATTTAGTGCTGCCAGGCTCTGGATGCTCGAACTTGAACTTAAGAAAAATATGACCTGGTCAATGTAAGAAAGGAGGACTGTGTGAAAAGAGATCGTCTATAATAGAATATCTTTCCATTGTGTAATGTTCGCTTTATATGAGGCACGAGTGGGCATGCCTTGAGAAGTAAAAAATTTGAGAAATTATGTAGTTTCCTGAACGGTTTCTCCGCCCTGACAATACAGGCAAAGATGTGTGGGAAGTTGCATCATCTTGTTGGAAGCAATCATCCCGATGAATGTCGACATACAATCTAGCCTTTCAATGCATGCTTCGGTGTTCACATTCAAACAAGTATAGCCCAAACACTGTATGAGAACTTTGGCCGCACCAAACACCTCAAACTCCTCCAGCGGTTTTGAGAGCTCCATTTATGAAAGCTCTGCTTATCGTCAGCACATCCAGCGAAAAAAATTGTAAATATTTTCTGTCAGAAAAATTCGATGCAGTCAACTTCCGATGCAGAACACTTTCCGTCGATCCGCTATCTAAGCAAACACTTTTCATGACAAGGAATGACATATTCAATGGTCTTTGCTGGTTGAAATTTTTCTATTGTAAAGTTTTCCTCCATGAATGCTTCTGATCGAAAGCAGTTTCCTGCAAAAATGAATCGTAAAATCTTTTCCGTCGTAACCACTTTATTGGCAAAATAATTGTAGCATGAATTCTCCTCCGGTTCGAGTGCTGCTTTGATAGTTGCAGCTTGTTAGATATCAGTCTGAATTCCATCTTCGAATTTGCCTCACAGAGTCACGACCGATCCCTACCTCAGCAGCCAATTCCCTTTCTCCTCCTGATTGTGCCTTTTCAGATCTTGCATGTTTTGCGCGTCCAGAATGACGCTTGTTTTGGTTCAGTATGCTCTTATTTGATCTCAATACTTTTAAATACTGATTGTATTCCCTGACAAAATACTGTTTTCAATTTGACTGGATAACTTCTTGAGGTGTAGAGCTCTACAAATAAAATGCACTTCTACCTAGTAAGTTGAACCATATTCAAATTCCAGGATTATCTAAAATGCTTATAATGACATGTATTTATGTAATACAGTCGAGGAACAATTATGCAAAAAAACACAACCCTTTTGCGTGGTTTTTGTTTTCACTTCAATTAGTTTTGAGTTATGGGCGTTTATTTTCGACCTTTTTTTTCTGTCACCCCGTATAAACACTGATTTTTTGAGGAAATAATAATTTTATGCAATATGCAAATCAATTTTGGAAACTGTGTGCCCAGTAATATTTTTCATGCTTCTTTTTGGGCCGTATTCGAACGATTAAACAAACATCCGATTTTTTTATAGGTATTCAGTAGCAAATACGTATTCCATAGCTGAAACATTCTTCGCCCGCGCTTGAAGTTTTTATTCAGCAATTTACACCAACGGCATATAATATTCCTGGCATTTCAACAGACGATGAGATGCATGTTTGTATGCGATGTTAATTGCTGTCTCGACTTCAAGCGGCCGGCATAAGTCCATTTAAAACCGAAAGGAAAATAGTGAGAAAAAAACATGAACTCCTGGCATTCAAACATGGACACAACGGCCAGCAAATGCAGCTCCAACACGCACTCTAAATATCTTCGCCTAAATTATACTCAGATGTAATGCATCATTATACCATACTACAGGAGCAATATTGACCGTCAATGATTAGGTTGATTCAATCACATGTAATCTTCTCACCCGCTGATTGGGTTGTCAGTGAGGCTCATTAGGGCCTAACAGCGTCGAATTACTCGCAGATAACGAGCATGAAATATATCTTATCATGCACTTGCCATTTATTTATGCTGCTTTTAGTATCCTCCCAACAGCGCAAACACGCGCTTCAGTGGTCATTATTTGGGGCAATTGTCAAATTGTAATAACAATGATTATAATGACACTGATATCATTATAGCTCATTTGGTCCAGTCCAAATTAATGCATTACATAGACTACCATCACGACCCTGGCGTGATATTGCAACTAAACGTTGCCTTTACTTACTAACACGTTAAGGTGTTTCATAACGTGTTATCAATGTGAGGGTGGGGACTTAAATTAAAAGGTGCTTTACTACAGACTTGAATATCAAAACTGAACAAATATTACAGACACATTATTGACAGTATTTACGTTGGTTCTAAAATTCGAAAAAATATCACGAAAAATCATGATGAAAATCAAGATGATTCACCAAAATCATGACATTTTGACCCGCACCTCTGGCAACTCTTTGAAACTTGTAAGCCGTGTTGTATTCAGTGTCTAGATTGCCACTTCTCTTACATGCACTTTCTTGCATCTTATAAGGGGTTTATATTTATCACAAATAATTCACGTCGGAATATAATCGTCAGATATGACACAATTATCAAACTACACATTGCTTGATTGACGTCAATCGCCCTGTCTTTGGAAGTCCTTGCTCCCGTTAAGGTGCGTAGTGACCTCTTGTCTGAAAGTTACGTTACAAACCGAGTATTCACATCAAACTCATTCTAAGCAGTAAATTGCGTTACTTGCTTTGTAAACAAGTAACGCAAAGCCCAAGTGATTACAATCTGCCCTGAACTGACAGCTGCAGAGGCACAACGTCTTGCATATCGTGACGTTCCTCCACAACGCTTCATCTTCCTCCGTACAGGAATGGCCTGGTCACCTTTACAGCAATGAACTCGCTGCGTTTAAAAGCAAATCTGATGCAGGATGTGGACACCAGAGAAAGTTTTGTGCCTTCACTCGTGATCCGGAGGGCGTGTATCGGCTCGTGGTCTGCCTTCAGCCACCAGCCTAGTTTGGATAGCGGCCTTGCGTCTTCGTATTTAAGTTTTACAGACAAGTGAACACGACTTCAACATGATATTTATAATGCCATTGAATTATTCCTGAAAAAATGTCAATTACTTACAATGAAATCGAATTCATCCTGCCTGTGTTTGTTATTTTTTTATGAAGTTTACCAGACTTATCAAATAATGACATTTCATTCTACGTGTGATTGCTGCAAATAAATCGAGAAGGAGGTAACCT
>SDVV010013041.1:0-15241 GCA_016164225.1 Gammarus roeselii | reverse complement strand
TTCTGGCATGGACTATGGTGATCGTTTGAGGAGCCTGGATTTGTTTTCCATCAAGGGTCGACTTCTTAGGGCAGACCTGATAAAATATTGGAAAATTTTGCATGGAAACTCAGAGGATTTGCTAACTATGTTTTCTTTGGCTCCAAGAGTTGGTACTAGAGGTCATGGGCTGAAGCTGGCGTTTCCTCATCGCTCATCTGATGTCTGCAGTAGGTCCTTCAGTGTGAGATATGTTGGTGTGTGGAATGGCTTGCCTGCTGACATAGTGCAGTTGACAGATATTACTCGCTATAAGCAAGCCCTTGCTGATCTGATGTACGAGGAATTTTTTGATTTTGACTAGGCTGATGAAGTTTAATTTATTTGTAGGGATGTGTATGTAAGCATGTATGTAATTTTTTTTTTCAGCCTATATGTATATGTGTGTATATATGTATGTGTATGTTTTATATTGTGACCAACAGAACTGCTGTATGATCAGTTGCCTGATGCACAAATTTCCAGTTTTTTCCACTCCATTGTTTTGCCAGTCTTTGCAGTCTGGCGTGCTGTGGCATTTGTGTCTCCTGTCATGCTCTGCACTCTGGCCTTGCTGGGGTGTGGGGTGGTCTTGGAGCAACCAAGGTGAGAAACCAAGGTGAGAAACTTGCAATCCTATCCTTGTAACCAAAACTTTGTTTCTAGTCTTCAGCAAGCTTTTTCTCGACGCTAGTTTTTTAATTACTGGTACACGTTTATGACATCGAAGCGTTTCAGGTTTGTTCTTACTATTGCCCACATTACCATTTATTATATTCCCGCAGATATCCAAAATATACCCAATTCTCCTTGCACTCAAACGTTTGAGACAGGATTCCCTCTCTTCATGATTCATTTCCAACAATTTTGAAACAGTCTGATATACATTTGATTTTATTGTGCAATTTTTAATTTCTTATACCTGATACCCTTTCATTACCCTATTTGATAATTCAGTTTCCTTGAACTTTAGCAGGCTTTTCTTCACATGACATCTCCTCTGTACCACTATCACTGTCGCTTTTATCCATTTCACTTCAAGTATCCCACGTGTCACATTGTCCCCCCAAATTTTCATTATTTTCAATTTCGGCTAAGGTATGGGTATACTCCTTCCATTTCACCGGACCTTTATATTTTCCACGTTTGTTTGATACCGGCATCGCACTTTTTATGCTGCTCGCACCCTGTTGAGGCCTGTCTACAACATTATTTTGGAAACCCAAGTCTGGTTTATTATGTTCTATCAATACACCCTTTGCATCCTTAAAGCTTTACTTCTTCGTCCATTTTTGAGATTATCATATTCAATATAATGGTGTCCTGTGAGATGACACCAAAACCCCAATGTGGAGCTTGATTTGCATAGTTTTATCTCCACACTGCAAATAACGCATATCCCAGTGTTTACCTTCTGGTAAAATACTTCCATATCAAACTGAGCAACATCCTTCTTCACAGAAAGCACTCCGTTAACTGAATGAGTACAAATCTGAGTCCAATTTATATGTATACTTTGTTTGCATGCATATAAACAGGGTTGTTATCCTCACTCTGGCAACACGTGTTGACACAATGCATATATACAGGGTTGTTAGCTTCACTATGGCTGCACATGTCGCCACAATGCATATATATACATGGTCGTTAGCCTCACTGTGGTGGCACATGTGTCGACACAATGCATATATACAGAGTCGTTAGCCTCACTGTGTCGATACCATGTAGGCATTTACACCCATTTTTGTGCAAAACTACAGTAAAAGGGTAGAGCAAAAGGGTAAAAAAATTTGTTGGAATTTTATTGAAACTTTTAATTCTTAATTGCATTGAATTTTTTTTTTTTTTCCATATATGTATTTTTTCAACTCATATACACGTACACACGCTTGAATATACACATGCACGTACATTCACAGCTCTATACATGTACATACAATATATCCATTCATACATACACAGTTGATGCCCAAGGGAAGCAATGAAAGGCCTGAAGATTTGTAAAAAAAAAAAACTACAATCGCATTATAATAACAAACTGTATGTCGTGATTGAAGCCAGTGTTATGGGGAGAACAAGTGGAAATGTACGGATCATCCTTGAATAGACAACAATGAATGTTCAAGTGGCAAAAATTAGTTCACTTGTTTTAGAAGAAAAAATCTCCACAGATGAAATGAGTCGGATCAAACAAATATTGACTAGTGTTCAAAATACCAGTTATCTCAGAATGGGTAAAACAAGAATCAAAAGAGTGGGAGCTAACATTCATATATGGATGAAGGAAAAAGGAAGTCTGCTTTGGGTAACTAATGTCAACTGGTTACAGTCCTATGTAACAAAGTTCAAGGGAAATGAGAAAGCAACTCTCAAAATTGATATGATCCAAGTGGAAAACCATCATGACTGTAATAAAGCTGAGGTAATTGGACACAGATTTTACTTGAGAACCAAAGAAAATCTCAACTTTTGCAAGAATTCCTCATTGATGATGAACAGAATGACATTGAATTTGAGAATATCCAAATGATTGAAGTTCAAGAAGAAGAAGAACTACATTTGTGGACTCAAGGGCAGGGAACAGCCTTTGGTATACGCATTATTGATATGCTCGATTTTATGATAGATTCTGAGAGGAAACTGAAACATCCTGATGATGGGTATGGATTGCTGTACGAGCCCTGCTATGATAAAAAAACAATAGTTTGATGTCATTGATGATGTCATCAAGATCTATAATTGTTACTAATAGATGCTAATAAAAATATGTAAATTCTGAATCAAATTGTTTATATTATCCTAAAAACTCAAAGGTTTAGCAATGAAATTGATAACATTGTGTCAGTCAGAGGTAGCATCAATTTGTTGAATGCAGTATATGAATGTTTCAAGGCGTGAAATGATGCCATGAACCTATCAGGAGGTAAATGATTTAGATGTGTTACAGATTGGTATGATATAAATCAGAGTCCAATCAGATTATACTCAGTCAAGATTGTGATTCTGTTGTGGAAGGATGGGGTATAGCTTGAGTCGTTGTTTGTTTGAAAGTAATGGGGTGATGGGGGTCTGTAAACTTTGTCAGGAAGAAATAAAATTGAATAAACATGAATCCACCGAGTAATGTGCAAAGACATTTGAAACAAAGTCATTGTGATGAGTATAAAAATTATAAGAAAGAATTAGGCAAATCAATTGTGCAAGTTGTCAAAGGATGAAGCGCCAGGAGATTTTGAAGTAAATGTGGTAGACCAAGTATGAGATGGAGTGCCCGTTTGTATGATGATGGAAACAAATATGAATTACTTGTAACATGCAATCCATCTAAGATTGAAAATCTGTCCTCTCTGCTAACAAATATGAGTCAAGATTGACCACAAAGTAGAAATAAGTAGGTGCAAGTTTTATAGAAACCTTGTGAAAGGGGCTCATATGTAAATAACAATGACTGAAAACCATACATAAGGTTTGGTTAGGTAATTTGTTCTCTCTGGTAACATATGAGTCGAGATTGACTGCAAAGCAGAAATAATAGGGTGGGCTCATATGTATATATCAATGACTGAACATTGGACATAAGGTTAGGTGAGGTTTTTGATTTACTAGATCAAAAATTGGATGTGTGTATCAAACTGCAAAAGAGAGATCAAAATATTTAGACATGTGGAGATATTTATTATGCATTAATCCTAAAACACTAAAATAGGTTAGGTTGGGATGATTAGTTCTTTTAACATAACATAATGTAAAGCTGATCCACATTAAATATCTTGTAACAAGCAAGGGATGTTGTTCTATAGGTTAGGTTAGGTTGCGGTGCCTAGGTATTAATGCATCTGGCTGTGTATGGTAACCCTTTTGCACAAAAATGGGTGTAAATGCCTTCATGGTATCGACACACTGAGGCTAACAACTATATATGCATTTTGTCGACACATGTGCTGCCACAGTGAGGCTAATGACTATGTATATATGCTTTGTGTCGACACATGTGCCGCCACAGTGATGCTAATGACCTTGTATATATGCATTGTGTCAACACATGTGTCACCACAGTGAGGATAACAACCCTGTATGTATGCATGTAAACAAAGTATATTCAAAAATTCGACTCAGATTTGTACTCATTCAGGTAACTGAGTGCTTTCGATGAAGAAGGATGTGACCCAGTTTGATATGGAAATATTTTAACAGGAAGGAGAACACGGGGATATGTGTTATTTGCAGTGTGAAGATGAAACTTTACAAATCAAGCTCCACATTGGGGTTTTGGCGTCATCTCAAAGGACACCATTATATTTATTATGATAATCTTGAAAATGGACAAGGAATACAAGCTCTAAGGATGCAACGGGTGTATTGGTGGAACATAATAAACCGGACATGGGTTTCCAAAATGATGTTATAGACAGGCCTCAACAGGGTGCGAGCAGTAAAGAAAGAGAGATGCCGGTATCAATCAAACGTGGATCTTACGATCAGGTGAAATGGGCGGAGTATACCCAAACCTTAGCTGAAATTGAAAATAATGAAAATATAGGGAAAGCGTGGGATACTTTGAGTTGAATGGATACCAGCGAAAGTGATAGTGGTACCAAGGAGATGTCATATGAATAAAAAAGGTAAAGTTGGAGGAAACCAAATTATGAAATTGGGTAATGAAAGGGTATCAAGTATAAGAAGTGTAAAATTGCACAATTAAATCAAATGTATATATGACTTTGTTCAAAGTTGTTGGAAATTATTTGTGAAGAGAGTGAATTGTGTCTCAAAAGTTTGAGAGCAAGGAGAATTGGGTAAATTTTGGATATCTGCGGGAATATAATGAATGCTAATTTGGGCAATAGTAACAAACCTGAAACGATTCGATGTCATAAACATATAACAGTAAGTAAAAAACTAGCATCAAGAAAAAGCTTGCTGAAGATTATAAACAGAGTTTGAGTTGGAAGGATAGGATTGCAAGTGTTGCATACACTTCTCCCAAAGGTAGCTCCTTATCTAAAATGTGTACTAAGGACGTTACTCAAGAGCCCAATAGATCAGAGAGGAAACCACACCCAGATGATTAATCCTACACCAATATGATGAGTCAACATCTTCAGGTGAGCAATAAATGCACATCATTGATAAAGAACCCACTGAGTGGCACTGATACCAAGGATCAAGATAACGCAAGAGAGGGAGTTCAAAGTCATTACTTATGTTGCTCCAAGATGCTCGTGTCGATTTTTGGAATGAATAGTTGTGTTTCCATATGAATGATAACCTGTGTAAACCCCTACTATATATAAATGTGTCTAAATCTATTATCAATGAAAAATATATCTAATAAATCTTTGTTTGCAATACCCTAAATTTAACTTGACTGATTTGCATTGAAAAACATATATGCAACATGACTTGCTTTGTATTGCAATTCATCGCCTCTTGCCTTACATTGAAAATGTGATAGAAATGATTTCAGTTCAAAGGGATGACCGATATTAAGGCAGAAATGCGGCAAGCACACCTGGCTGATAACATGATCTTCTCCAACTACCCCAAAATCATCCCTTGTACAATGAAGAAATTGCAAATATGCAACATGCCATGCATCAAAATGCACTACAACACCTTTTGCCTTGCATTGAAAATGTGATAGATATTAAGCAAATTGAAGTTGTACACAGCTACGTAAGATATCATAGATATATATGTATCTCATCAGGTTCAAACAGAAGCTAAAGCATAAGTCTACAGATTCTTTTATGACACACTGAAACCGCGCTACGGTGACAACGCATGCATGCTTGTGTGCGCGTGTGGACATTGAGGCGTAAAATGCGGCATTCTCCTCAGGCTGAATAGATGGACTTCCTATACATACCCCAAAAAAAATCATCCTCTGTACAGTGACACTGATCTCCAGAAGCAGAATGCGTCTACCTTGCATAGGACTCCATGTGTGGGAAGGTATGATGTCATAACCCCTCCTACTTTGTCAACCAAACTCTATAAAAAAACTCATGTAAAATAAGACTGTAAAACAAAAACATAGATATTTAGGTTTTTGCACCAACAATCTCTGGGTGTATCTGCACTGCAGATCTACAGAAATAGGATATGCACGAGGCAAGAATAAGGAACTAAGTCAGGGCAAATAGATGCAATCTTGCTCAAAGCCTGCTGGCCGTATGACAATGACTGATACAAGTAGATTGTCAGATCCATCGATCGCATTAGAGCGCATTAGCTAGGTACAGTATGAAAAATTAGCAGTGCTCGAGGCAGAAATAATACCCCACAAATACACTTTTACATGAAATTATGAAAGCACATCACATGAACATGTTATAACCTGTAAATGATCCTTTTATGTAAATATACCTTATAGGCTCCTATTTGAAAAAAAAAATTATAATCCTAAATTTGTCCCATTGTCCTCTTGAATACGCATTGAAAACGTACATTGAAAGGTACTGCAACCGACTCAAAATATTTAAAAACTATGTTAATGTTTCTATGTAATTGAAATATATATTTATATATATATATATATATATTTGAACATGTTTGATTGTGTCAACCTATAATATGTGTCAAACATGTATGAACGTATATCACTGTAACCTCAGACCTAATATAAAGTCATCACAATAAACAAATTGTTCCTAATATCATGAAAATGTTGCTATATAAAGCCATGTATCTTTGCCCATAAATAAATCTTGTTTCATTGTCTACAGAAAAATGGATCTGAAAATATGTAAACATATCTACAGCTATTTGTTTCTTAACGATGAGCCCTGACAAAACTCTCAAAATGGCCATACAACGGAAAAAAAAAGTGGATTTTATTGAAAATATCAAATTTTACTTTGAAATACCACGTATATATAAACTATGGTCATCACTAATAAAGAGAAAGATGTCATAATCTACAATATCCTATGGTAACAACATCAAATACATAACATAATGTATGGGCAATAACTATTGAAAACTAAATGAATTTGTTATAAAAGCTTCTATTGAAATGTATCTTACACTAACAAAACATGGTAGTATGTACCACCATTTCTTGCATATCTTCATCGAGTATCCTAAATAAATCAGGTTTGAGCAGTGAAAGCTTCTATTCAAATAAGTCATACATAACAAAATGTGCGAGCAATAAAAAACTATTGAATTAACAGGGGGGCCTGTGAGACTATACAATACAAAACAAATTTTTTGTTATTAAAATATATCCTACACTAACAGCCGTTCTAATATGTACCATCATTTTCTTGCATAACTACATCCATTACTATCACCATACATAACAAAATGTCCGAGCAATAAAAACCATGGGAAAAACAGGAGGGCCTGTGAAACTATACATTACAATATAAAAGTTCCTATTCAAATGTATCCTTCACTGACACCAATCCTAATATGTACCATCATTTATTTGCAAATAACTCATTTAAAATATCCCTACACAAAATATACTCTGCCTTTACTATAGCTACATAGTAACAAACTGTTAGAACTGGTTATGAAAGTAGCACATTTAGAGAAAAGTTTACTAATTTTCATAGATATATTTGGGACCACCCACTCTCAACTCCTCCTCCTGGGTGGTCTATGTACCTACAGTAATTGACTCGACCACAAGTGTATTTGCCTTAACCTACAAGTAGAATGTCCGAGATATTCAGCAACTAAGTTGGTTACACTATGGAATAACATACTTCCTAACAATTATATTGACCAAATGAAAAGAGAAATTATGTTTAGGGACCCATATTGCCTGACTCTCCTCCCCTTTCTTCCTCATCTATCCTGTCCCCCCTCCCCTCCTGGTTGTTCTCTATGAAGCTACAGTAATTAACTTGACCACAAGAGCAATTGTCTTGACCTACATGTACAATGTCTGAGATATACAGCAACAAAGTTGGTTACACTAAGAAATAACATACTTCCTAACCATTACATTGTCTGAATAAAAAAAAAAAAAGGCGTTAAGGGTACCCTGTCTCAAGGAGCGCGTTCAACTTTCTGCCGAGGGGGGTTCTATACCGCACCCCATAAAAATGCATTATGCACTACTTTACACTACTGATATGCTGTTGCATGTGTTTGTACAACATGTGCCAATAAAAAAAAAATCCAAGAGAAGCAAGTATTATTCAGATAGGTAATTGCTCATGAAAACTGAGCAATAAAACAAAACAAACTTTGCAATGAAATAAACCCTTTTAGACACATAAAACATGAAGAAGCCATCATCTTGATTGAAAAGTGGATAAAAGGTTCACATGATCATGAGAGAAAAGATAATGTAAAGAAAGCTATTGAAAAAATTACAAAAAATTCTAAATTTTTTTTTGCTTATGCAGCCAAATTTTCAACCCTTAAAACTAAAATTGGCCTATTAATTGATGAATCCGGTCAACTGGTGGATGAAAACAAAGCAACGAGCGAGTTGTTTAGTGAAAATTACATACTGGTATTTAGTATCCCAATGCTTACGCATACAAATTCTAAAATTGCCTCTGAATTTTTATTGACTGTTCATAACATTGACATCACTGAAATTACAAAAGCTATTGATGACATAGGTAGCAATAGTGCATCTGGACCAGATGACATCCCAGCTGTTCAATTGAAACAATGCAAACAGGTACTGTCAAGACCCCTACAAATGTTGTGGCAGAAGTCTTAGAACACTTCCGATTTCCCACAGACCATGAAACAAGCTGTCATCTTCCGGCTAGCAAAAGAAGGTAGCCTCACAAGCCCATCAAATTAACGGCCAATTACTTAGACATCACATGTAGTCGAAATATTTGAAAGAGTAATGTAAGGATGAATAGTGAATTTTCTTGAATAAAATAAATGGTTCAACTCCAAGCAACATGGTTTCAGAAGTAAGAGGTGCACGTTGACCCAACTGCTGGAGCACTATGATGTAATTTATCATCATTTGATCCATCAAATGATGATGTAGTTTATCATCATCATCGTTTGATGCGTGGATCAAATGATGATGTAATTTATTATTTTATCATTGTGCTCCAGCAGTTGGGTCAATGTGCACCTCTTACTTCTGAAACCATGTTGCTTGGAGTTGAATAATTTATTTTATTCAAGAAAATTCACTATTCATCCTTACATTACTCTGTGATGGATCAAATGATGATGTAATTTATCTTGATTTTGCCAAGGCCTTTGATGCGGCCAAGCATTGTATAATTCTAGCAATAACACAGCTACAGAAGAAAAAGAAAGCCTGCGTGATCTAAGCGTACTGATGCAAAACAATGCTCCTTTCCATGAACAAATTGCAAAGGTCGAGGCCAGTGGCAGAAGACATTGTTCTCGGGTCACAAGAACCTTTCTGGCTAGAGATTAAAAGACATTGTTGACTCTTTGGAAACCACTAATCCAACCAGTCATTGACTAATGCTCCCCTCTCTAGATCCCACATAACAGAAAGATCTGAATGGACTTGAAGCAGTGCAAAGAAGCTTCACCTTTAATATTATGGAGGCAAAAGAAATGGACTATTATGACAGATTAAACTCCTTGAGGCTGTACTCAATCCAAAGACGTTTTGAAAGATTCATGGTCCTAAACGTTGAAAAAATTCTGTAAGGCTACAATGTCAATGTAAACAATTTTTTTTTTAACAAAAGTGACCATGAGAAACCAGGCAAGAATTGGCAGAATGCATTACTTCAAAGTACCAAAACTGATGGGCGGCAAAGCAATGCAATTAGTTTCATAATGTCAGCTACAGCGAACATTTTGAGGTTCAAGAGCTGACTGGACAAATACCTCAGCTGTGTTCCAGATCCACCCCAAATTAATGGATACCCTCACTGTGGGGACTACTCCCTGCTGAACGGCGATGCCAAGCCCGGATCAGACTGGCAAATGTGGCTACAACATGCAAATGCCGGTGCTGCAGCACAAGTGGAGAGTAGCACAGGGATGTGGGCTAGGTGGCAGCTATGCTGTGACCTGCTGTGAATAAGAAAGAAACTCCAATTATCCATGTAATTAAGAACTTGATGTTAAATGTGGGGCTTCCTCTGGTGCACTCAAACCCCATGCATCACAAGAGAGTGCTGATTTAATTGTCTTGCTTCTTGCTGTGCAAACAAACCCCTAGCATCCTAGCATAGTGCTTGCCAAATAGTTTGATTTTCTGCTGGTGCACTCAAACCCCCAGCATCATAAAATAGTGCTGACCGAATGGCATGGCCTCCTGCTGATGCAACCAAACCCCTAGGATCCTAACTAAACCAAATAAACTGATGAGAACTAGTAACATCACTTTAGACATGGCTAATTTTTTCCTTGAATATTTTCAGGCCATTTTCTTGTGCTTCCAATGCCATTTAAAAAGCTTTTCCGTGGGAAAGGCTCCATCAAGTCATTCCCTGTGAAGATAGTAACCCTTGATGCAGAATTAGAGTTTAGTCTTCCATGCAAGGCCACTGGTCGAGATTTGTTCGAGTTGGTGTGTCGCACTATTGGCCTAAGAGAGACGTGGTATTTTGGCCTGCAGTATGCTGACTCCAAGGACTATGTTGCATGGCTTAAAATGGACAAGAAGGTAAGACAATTTGAAAACACTGCTACCTTTCTAACACCTAGTATCACTTCAGTTTAGTAACCAAAGCATACAATGTCTCCTCTTTAATGGCTACTCTCACTTCTACTCACAAGGAAGAAAATTGCTAGAAGACATCTAGATGAGCTTCCTTTCATTTATTGCAGGTTTTTCAAAATAATAGTAGCTTACTACCACCAAAGCAATAAAGGATGTGCTCTGGCAGGATCAATAGGATCAAACATTTGAAAATTATGGATAAAAATATGTGAGCATATGAGCAAAATTTGCATGGCTGCATTTTATGAGGTTATTTGTGCTTGATTATTATAAAAATAGGTTTGCTACACAGTCATAGCAAATTAGCAAGCTATTTATCATAAATGAAATTGTTTTTTTTTACTTTTTTGTTAGCTATCATACACTGTAAGCATGGTTTACAGCTGTGTGGTTACTCTCACGGGATTTGGTTAACAGTAGCTGCACCACTAGTGTAGTGAAGATGAAGGACAATATTGGAATGCATTTGACATTTTCTTAAGGCACACCTTTTTACATGAATTTTCTTCTATACTGTAGCCAGAGGTTAATAACTAGATATTATAGGAAGCTGTTGCTGGAATGCTATTTAGGTTTTAGTGTTCTCTGTTCCCATCACTGAGTTCAGCTAGGAAAGCTGGTTTGTGGTTTTTGATATCATCTCTGAACCTATTTGTTATGTCTGTCAGTAGGGTTACTGCTGGTCAGGTTTGTTTAGACTGAATGGGAACAATCTTGTTAGCACATGAAATTGGTACACCATTTTGGATTTGAGTATTCTGAACCAGCTTCCTAGCTCGACCACTTCTTATGAGGAAGTTTTAACTTGCAGGTTGTAGATCAGGACGTGCCCCGGAGAAACCCAATGCCTTTTATTTTTTTAGCCAAGTTTTATCCTGAGGATGTGAGTGAAGAGCTTGTGCAGGAGGTCACACAACACCTTTTTTTTCTACAGGTCAGTTTCCATGTATGATTGAAGAAATGAAATGTCTGAAATTAGATGTTTTTCTCATGACATTATTTCCTGTGTAATTAGCTACCTAGTTGTCTAAGTTTTCCCTGAAACCAGACTAATTAATTTGCAAACAATGTCAACATGGCTTCGACTAACCTTGTTTCATTCATGAATGAAGAGGTAAGCGTTTGTTGCTAGACAACTGGATAGCTAGCTACATGGCTGATTGTTTGCAATACAATGATGTTCTTGAAATTATTGAACAAATGTAGCTCCTGTCTAACTAAATGACATGTTTACATTTGAAATTTTGGTGCCCTTATTAGCTTGCTATGACTGGCACATGGAAGCATAATTTATTTGGAATTGTCTATTCATGGTTTCTGGCAGTGCTCTAGTCACACACCTTTGCATGCTTACTCAAGAAATGTCAGCTTATTGTTCATGTGATCATTCCTGTTAAAAGAACTTGTGGCAACAACACTGTTTTAATGGTCTATTGCAAAGCTGCCTGTATTAATGACAAGTGTCATCTCTTCAGGTGAAGCGGTCCATTTTGAACATGGACATATACTGCCCTCCCGAGATGTCTGTGTTGTTGGCATCATATGCCGTGCAGGCCAAATATGGTGACCACGACCCTCACCACGACACTAACCCTTTGGTGATGGAGGAGCTGCTGCCTCAGCGAGTCATAAGGTGAGTGATCTGCTGCTTTGGCCAGTCATAATTTAAGGGAGCTGCTGCTGCTGCTGCTGCTGCCGCCGCCGCAATCGTGAGGTAAGGTTGCTGCTGCTTCACTAGGTCAAGGTGTGGGAGCTTTCCAGATCGTTATGTTAGGGAGCTGTGGCCTCAGCAGAAAGCGTGATAGGAGCTCCCGGTGACTATTAACAAAACAAGATGGTAAAAATTGGCACATCAAAGTCGCTTCAAAAGTGACCAGGATCAGAAGTGGTTGTCAGTGAATGGCCTGTTCTGGTTAATTTGTAATCCTTTGATCTATCATAATATATTACATGTAGTTATACTATCAAGTTCATTTTGCTGTAGTTACATATTTTTCTCCCACTAATTGCTTCCATTAAAACTGTTTGTGACGGACTCTTCACACCTCATAGCCTACACCCGCCACTAATCTATCTTAATGCATGAAGTTCATTTTCTTGCCTGCCCCACATCTGATTGATTCCTTCTTTCAGCCAATACCAGATGACCCCCGAGATGTGGGCGGAGCGTATCCGCGTGTGGTACGCCGACCACCGCGGCATGACGCGCGACGAGGCTGAGATGGAGTACCTGAAGATCACACAGGACCTCGGCATGTATGGTGTCAACTACTTCAACATCACAAATAAGAAGGGGACCCATCTATGGCTAGGTGAGTTGTAGGAGACTCTGGGTGGGATAGTTTTTGATCTAGACCTGGTGAGCCCTAGGTTGAACTAAGTTAGATTATTTAATCAAGCTCAACCTAGCGCAAATCACTGCACCCGCACGGGGGCATTATAATTATCCTAGCACAGTCCATGTTGGGATGCTGTTTTTGTTTCTTCGTGCAACCTTCTTCCTAGACGATCTTTTTTATTCCTGTTTTTCCTATCCATGAGATTTGTTTCACTGGGAAGATATTTTGAATGGTATTATTGTTTGTTATTTCGTCCTCATTTTCCAGTGCTGAAGTACTTTGACTGTAGAGCCTCTCAATCTAATCTAGTGTGACGTATGTTTCCTGTCACATTTTTCTGTAGCTAGCTAATGAATTTGCAGGCTGCGGTGGATGAGTTAATTGACAGCTCTCTTGTTCTCATTCCTTGCCCTCAACTTCAGCATGAGGCATTCCTTTCATCAACTGACCCCCTAATAATTTTAAAGGGACCTTCAACGATTTGATTGTCTGTCACACTGATTTAATCTCTCCACCGCTACCTGATCAACCTTCCAGACAAAACCCATCCCTAACAAAACCTTTTTTCTCACCTTGGTTTTTCACCTTTGATGCCTCAAGACCACCCCACACCCCAGCAAGGCCAGAGTGCATAGCATGACAGGAGGCACAAATGCCACGCACGCGAGACTGCAAAGACCGGCAAAACAATGGAGCGGGAAAAAAAACTGGAAATTTGTGCTTCAGGCAACAGATCATACAGCAGTTCTGTTGATCACAATATAAAAAACACACATACATTTATATATATATATATATATATATATGTACACATGTACGTACATATACACTACAGAAAAAAAAATGATGCTCACACACGCATCCCTACAAATAAATTAAACTTCATCAGCCTAGTCAAAATCTAAAAATTCCTTGTACATCAGATCAGCAAGGGCTTGCTTATAGCGAGTGATATCTGTCAACTGCACTATGTTAGCAGGCAAGCCATTCCACACACCAACACATCTCACACTGTAGGACCTACTGCTGACATCAGAGGAGCAAGGAGGAAATGCCAGTTTCAGCCCATGACCTCTAGTACCAACTCTTGGAGCCAAAGAAAACATAGTTAGCAAATCCTCTGAGTTCCCATGCAAAATTTTCCAATATTTTATCAGGTCTGCAATAAGAAGCCGGCCCTTAATCGAAAACAAATCCAGGCTCCTCAAATGATCACCATAGTCTATGCCAGAAAGTCCATCAATATTTTTAGTCCATCTCCTCTGGACAGACTCCAGCAGCCTGCAGTCTCCACAATATCCAGTGTTCCAAACGCAGGATGCATACTCAATAAGGGGACAAATATGCAAAACGTACAGCGACAGCATAAATTCCCGTGACCTGCAAACAGTTGATCTCAACAAATTGTTGGCCAACCCACCAGCCTTTGCAGCCACCTCACGAATATGATGGTGGAATTGGAGACTGGTATCTACACTGACGCCCAAGTCTCTGTGTGTAGGTACAAACTTCAACTCTCTGCCCTGCAGGACGTACTGGTTAGCTGGAACCAAAGCATCAAAATCGATACGACCTCTAAAAAACTGCACCTCTAAAAAACTGGCTGGTTTGGACTCATCAGAGGAAGAAAGAAGGGCTGTCCTTCTGTTGGTCCTCTGAAGCTTCCATCTGGTGAAGTTGTTGCTGGTCAGAGAGACATGAGTCAGCTGTTTGTGGACTCTTTTTTGTCTGTTTTTGTTGATGCTGATCCTGCCAGCCCTTCCCCACATCAGTTTTTCCCTGGAAAATTCAGTGGTATTTGTGTGACTAGACTGTTAGTTTCCCAGGTTCTGGCTGGTTTGGACTCATCGTCTGCCTCTGGACCTGATGGCATTCACCCTAATGTTTTGAAGTCATGTTCTTGGCAGCTGTCATTGCCCTTGTCTCTGATTTTTGCAAAGTCATTGGACCTGGGAGTTTTACCGGAGGCCTGGAAGGAATCTCGTGTTGTTCCTATATTCAAGTCTGGTTCAAGAAGTAACCCTCTCAATTACCGACCGGTGAGTCTCACTTCTGTTTGCTGTAAGGTGCTGGAGCGGGTTATTGTGTCCCAGTTGGTGTCTTTTCTGGAAGATTCTGGCATTTTGTCTGGAGGCCAGTTTGGTTTCAGGGTTGGAAGGAGCACTGAAGACCAACTTTTGCTTACTTATGGCAAGGTTGCTGATCGGGTGGATGAAGGAATGGTTGTTGATGTGGT
>SDVV010013040.1:0-15241 GCA_016164225.1 Gammarus roeselii | reverse complement strand
GTGACGGGGGTGAGGGAGCAGTGACGGGGGTGAGGGAGCAGTGACGGGTGTGAGAGAGCAGTGACGGGTGTGAGGGAGCAGTGACGGGTGCGAGGAAGCAGTGACGGGTGCGAAGAAGCAGTGACGGGTGCGAGGAAGCAGTGACGGGTACGATGGAGCATTGACGGGTGTGAGGGAGCAGTGACGGGTGTGTGAGAGATGTGACAGGTGCGAGGGAACATTTACGGGTGTGTGGGAGCAGTGACAGGTGCGAGGGAACATTTACGGGTGTGTGGGAGCAGTGACAGGTGCGAGGGAACATTTACGGGTGTGAGGGAGCAGTGACGGGTATGAGGGAGCAGTGACGGGTGTGAGGGAGCAGTGACGGGTGTGAGGGAGCAGTGACGGGTGTGAGGGAGCAGTGACGGGTATGTGGGATCGGTGACTGGTGTGAGGAAGCGATGACGGGTGTGAGGGCGCAGTGACTGTTGTGAGGGAGTGGTGACGGGCGCGAGGGAGCGGTGACAGGTGCGAAGGAGCGGTGGCAGGTGCAAATGAGTGATGACGGGTGCGAGAGAGCGGTGACGGGTGCGAGAGAGCGGTGACGGGTGCGAGAGAGCGGTGACGGGTGCGAGAGAGCGGTGACGGGTGCGAGAGAGCGGTGACGGGTGCAAGGATGCGGTAACGGGTGCGAGAGAGCGGAGACGGGTGCGAGGGTTTTGCCGCGTGACCAAATACAACGCGAGGCGCAACGTGACGAGACAAGGGATGCCCGTCAATAAGGACTTCCGAGTGTATGCCATAAGAAGAGGGTTACATTAGTGGTCCCGTTGCCTACTTAGCCTACCGGCGGGTTCCTAAAGTGAGCTTACCTTATGAAGTGGGGGGCGGGAGTCAGCGCCCGACTGCGTACCTTTCCGCTGTCAATAAGTCCCATTCTTGGGACCGCCTCAAGCAGTGTGGGGGCAGGAGTCATCAGCCCCGGATGCCCAAATCCCCCTTTCTAGTAAGTAACAGTCTTAGGCCTCCATAAGTAGTTTGGGTGCAGGAGTCATCAGCCCCGTATGCCCACCTCCCTCCTGATAGTGGGCCATCCTCTTCCGCTTTTAGGTCCCAGTAGCGGTTCGCATGCAAATGAAGGAGTGCGAAAGCATCGTCAGTGTGATCCTATAGGGCCTTGAATACCAACAGGTGGAGGGCAATGGGGGAACTTACCTCGAAAGGTAACCCAGTTGGGGCAAAAAGGCCTGTTGTTGTCTTCTTACACTTGTAAATACCCTTCCCGCCTGCCCCACTTTCTCCCTTTCCCCCCTTCTCTTGGCCATGCAAATGGGGACAGAGGGATCAGGCGATAAACGGATCAAACAACAATAGGGCCGATGTTCGTTGAGCAGATCATGCAACAATAAGGACGATGTTCGTTCAACAGATCAAGCAATAATTGATACAATGTTCGTTGAGCAGATCAAACCACAATAGGTTCTGATTTGATTCAAGCCTCATTTCCACCGAAGCCTCAACGCGAGTCATAACGGGCTCCCTCGTAGGGCTCGACGATCATGAATTATAGTAGGCTCGCACAACTCGGTGTGCGAGAACAGCAACGTTGTCAGAGTCAAAACATTTTGAAAATTTCAGTCGTGTCAGACGCACGCTGGTGCGCACAAGAGAAACGTCTAGACGGGACGGATCCCCGCTTCAATCATTAAGAACTTCAAGAGTAATATGTATGCACGTCAGTTCGCAAAAGAAGCATCGTCGAGACTGGTACAAGGTTTACGGCTACACGGATGAAATCAGCTCCGACAGCAACGCCATACAATGTTTACAGCTACGCGGATTAGTTAAGTTACAGTAAAATTCCTTTATTCAGGTATGATAAAGACTGACAAAAAGAATCCCCGCCTCCAACCCCTCAGAACCTCAAGAGCAATATGTAATTATGCCAGCGCACACAGATAGTATCGTCGAAATCGGTACAAGGTCCACGGCTTCACAGATTCGATCAACTCCAACCGCAACTCACCACAAGGTTCTTAGTTACGCGGTAAAAGGCAACAACAGAAATTATAAATGGTTCGCGCACGCGCTAGCAAACACGGAATTAAAAAAAAAGTATTCACAAAATCACAAACAGGAACTCGCACAGATATATTTACAGTATTTTAGAAGGCAAAATTGCGGATCGTGAAGAAGAAAGGGCTGGTTCATCATGGGCTGAAATCACACTTATCGTATAGGAAGTTAGGGTGGGGGAGGGGGAAAAGGATCCTCGGGGCCCAAAAGAGCCCGATGGGTCCCGTAGGATAACCCAAGTCCTCGGGTCCCTCAAGTCCCCTCGTATCAGCTTATCTCGGCTTGTCTCAAATCATTTTGGCCGGTCTTGACTCGTCGCACCCAACTCGACTCGCCTCAACGTGTTTCGACTGATCTCGACGCACCTCGACCAGCCTCGACGCAGCACTCCCCCTCTGTGCCAGTATTCCATGGACTGTAATAACTAATTGTTCTACTCAAGCATTTCACATGCATACATTCATCTGCTTATAGGTTTTACAGCGTGGGGAGGGAAAAGCAGGAGTCCCAAAGTTCAGAGGGGCCTCAAGAGGGTCCCAAAATTTCACAAGGGGATCCCAAAGGGTCTCAAGGGTACATCAAAGGGACTCAGAAGGGTCCAAGGGGTCCACTCAAATCCTCCTGGTCTTCCAAGTACCCCGGGTTCCCGAAATCCTCGGGTTTTCTGAGTTCCGCGGGTCCCACGAGTGCCCCCCATCCCTCGGGTCACCTAGTCTCAACCAACCTCGATATATAATAACCAATGCAAAAATCTATCACTACGAATAAAGGGCACGTATAAATAATAGAGCCTGCGAAATAAAAAGTAATATAGTAGTAAAATAAAGTGTTAATGATCTATAAAATGAATAATCATCCATCCACCAGGTGGAGCAATAAGGACGAAGTTTGTTGAACAGATCAAGCAACAATAGGAACGAATGTTTGGTGAGCAGATCAAACAAAAATAGGAACGATGTTTGTTGAGCAGGTCAAGCAACAATAGGGACGATGTTTGTTGAGCACATAAGCAACAATAGTGATGATGTTTGTTGAGTAAATCAAGCAACAATAGGAACGGTGTTTGTTGAGCAGATCAAACAACAATAGGGACGATGTTTGTTGAGCAGGCCAAGCAACAATTATGAAGATGTTTATTGAGCAGATAAGCAACAATAGGGACAATGTTTGTATAACAGTTAAGCAACAATAGGGACGATCTTTGTAGAGCAGATAAGCAACAATAGGGACGATGTTTGTAGAGCAGATAAGCAACAATAGGGATGATGTTTGTTGAGCAGACCAAGCAACAATAAGGATGATCTTTGTTGAGCAGACCAAGCAACAATAAGGACAATGTTTGTTGAGCAGGCTTGGCAGGCTGGAGACCAGTCATCGTAATCGCAGGAATAATAGAAGTACGCTGATGTTGCCAGCAATAATGTTGCCTCGTCATATGACGGTAAAGCAGAGGATCCTCAAAGCGATAAACAGACAAGCAAGGCTCTTATAAGAACCATTTGTTGTTGAGACTTGTAGGCAGGTTACTCCCGGTCAGTTAGCGTTGTAATTACCACCAGTAAATGACTCACTTGTTGCCACTACGGTAAGGCGAGTGGTCGGCAAGACTGCGTGAGGCGAGTGGTCAGAAAGATTATGGAAGGCGAGTGGTCAGAAAGATTATGGAAGGCGAGTGGTCAGAAAGATTATGGAAGGCGAGTGGTCAGAAAGATTATGGAAGGCGAGTGGTCAGAAAGATTATGGAAGGCGAGTGGTCAGAAAGATTATAGAAGGCGAGTGGTCAGTAAGATTATGGAGGGAGAGTGGTCAGTAAGATTATGGAGGGAGAGTGGTCAGTAAGATTATGGAGGGCGAGTGGTCAGTAAGATTATGGAGGGCGAGTGGTCAGTAAGATTATGGAGGGCGAGTAGTCAGTAAGATTATGGAAGGAGAGTGGTAAGAAAGATTATGGAAGAGGAGTGGTAAGAAAGATTATGGAAGGCGAGTGGTCAGAAAGATTATGGAAGGCGAGTGGTCAGAAAGATTATGGAAGGCGGGTGGTCAGAAAGATTATGGAAGGCGAGTGGCCAGAAAGATTATGGAAGGCGAGTGGTCAGAAAGATTATGGAAGGCGAGTGGTCAGAAAGATTATGGAAGGCGAGTGGTCAGAAAGTTTATAGAAGGCGAGTGGTCAGTAAGATTATGGAAGGCGAATGGTCAGAAAGATTGTGCAAGGCGAGTGGTCAGTAAGATTGTGTAAGGCGAGTGGTCAGTAAGATTGTGTGAGGCGAGTGGTGCGAGGGTCTGAGACTATGTGAGGCGAGTGGTGCGAGTGTCAGTAGGACTATGTGAGGCGAGTGGTGTGAGTGTCAGTAGGACTATGTGAGGCGAGTGGTGAAAGGGTCAGTGAGACTATGTGAGGCGAGTGGTGAGAGGGTCAGTGAGACTATGTGAGGCGAGTGGTGAGAGGGTCAGTAAGACCATGTGAGACGAGTGGTTAGAGGGTCAGTAAGACTATATGAGGCGAGTGGTGAGAGGGTCAGTAAGACCATGTGAGACGAATGGTGGGAGGGTCGGTAAGATTATGTGAGGCGAGTGGTGCGAGGGTCAGTAAGACTATGTGAGGAGAGTGGTGCGAGGGTCAGTAAGACTATGTGAGGCGAGTGGTGCGAGGGTCTGTATGACTATGTGTGGCGAGTGGTGCGAGGGTCAATAAGACTATGTGAGGCGAGTGATGAGAGGGTCAGTAAGACTATGAGAGGCGAGTGGTGAGAGGGTCAGTAAGACTATGAGAGGCGAGTGGTGAGAGGGTCAGAAAGACTATGTGAGGCAAGTGGTGCGAGGGTCAGCATGACTATGTGAGGCGAGTGGTGAGAGGGTCAGTAAGACCATGTGAGGCGAGTGGTGCAGGCTGTATTTGTGAGGTCATGAACGTGAGTGGGCGAGCTCTATTTGTAAGAGTATGTATGTATTTTTCATAGCGTCGCTTCGTATCTTCACCACTACCAAGAGCCCTCCAAGGGCGCTTCGAAGGCAGTAAGAAGACTTTGGTAATACTTCCATGCACTGTAAGGACTGCCAATGTTTTCTGCCGACAAATCGCCCTGTTGGATGTCGTGCTTATGTAAATAATTGTCGCAAATCATTATTCAGAGAGGGTGCCAAAGTGGACCAAATCTGTTACACATCGACCGCAGACTGGCGGTCTTCTAGCGATGCACAACAGATTTGGTCCACTTTGGCACCCCCCCCCCCCCCACTGGCAGAACTCATGACCGCGGTTAATGTGGAACAGATTTGCCCCCTCCCTCCCTTTTTGTGGAAGTGGACCGAATATGTTCCACTTCGACCGCAGTCTGGCGGTATGCCAAGCGGGGAGGGGGGAGGGGGGAAGGTGGGGTCGACCCCACACTAGATGTAACGGATTCAGCATCGAGCAACAAAACTGATTCCGGAACACACTTGACTGCTAACATTTGAAAGAGGTTGCCCTAAAGGTTAGTTAATGAACCCCTCAAATACCTAATTGAGCATACTAGAGCTAGGCCTCAATTCCTCTTTGATCGAAATTATAAACCAAGGAACAGGAATAATGGACCACAACCGCAGCAAAAACCATTCAGAACATCAGTGGCTGAGAACTTCTTGCCAATCAAGATACCAACAATTTGGAGCCGATTACCACTTGACGTGCTTAACAGCAATGACCCTAACACCTTCAGAAACCGCCTCGACAAACACTAGGAGACTAATCCACCCCTTATTAATAAAATAGGATGCAAGTGCTATCGCCACCAACGGTGGCAACAGACTTCGGTGGAGCACCTCGTGACCAGTTGATCGCATGATTACAGTCCGCCAAGCTGATGGCGGCGTTAATCACCGAATGCGGGGGAAGACGTTCGGAGACGCGGCGCACCGAGCAGGCAGCTGGAACAAACATCGCCAGTCGCGGAAGACATCATTCTACTGCCCACCATCCATGGAATAGTACATTTCGACGACCATCAAGAGTCAGCAAGGCCAAATTTGAACACAAGCAGCTACAGAAGACCAAGGATTTAAGGATTTAAAATTTATTTTGGTATAATGACATGTTGACAAAATAACAAATATCATAATGCACAGATGATTCGTACCAAGTCATCGTCAGCGTGAGCTGTTCTGAAGACAACATCTGCTACTTAAATTAATTTAATATTAACTCAAAACTAAGGTTGAGGAGTAAGGACCAACCGATGGACATTGTTGGAGGAGTTGCTCGAACGGAGGCTGTTGCCACCTTTGGTGGTGATAGAACATACATCCCGTTTTCATACTGGGGGGGTGGATTAGTTTCCTAGTGTTTATCAAGGCGGTTTTTGAAGGTGTTAACGTATATGCTGTTGAAAAGGATGTCCTCCAACCATACAGGAGAGGCGACAAGACACCGCAAGTACACTGCGCTTCGTCTGCATCAGGTGGTCGTCAGAAAGAAACACCTCTTGGAACAGTACATAGCGCCTAATAAACGAAGTGTAGTAAACGCAGCGAAATATCTCCTTCGGCTAAGGCATGTGAATCAAAAGCATACACGAATGAGCTCAACAGGACAAGTTAAATTGACGAAACCGAATTAACTATGCCGCCTGACGAATACAGTCTACACGATTACATCGTGGTTTTGCAGGTACGGCAATCAGCCTCTACTTTAAAAGGTTAACAGCAGGTTCCCATTAAAAACAGATTCAGCGGGTTGAATAACGTCGTAGGCACAAACAGCAACTGGTACAGTATCGCCGAGTTGGCCAAGTAAACAAATTTAGGCGCAAGAGATTACCATAACGCCAACTACAGTAAGCATAACGCAACCTACAACAAGCATAACGCCACCTACAGCAAGCATAACGCCACCTACAGCAAGCATAACGCCACCTACAGCAAGCATAACGCCACCTACAGCAAGCATAACGCCACCTAAAGTACAACCCACGAAAACGAAAGTCTTGGCTTCGACACAAGACCTCAGAGTAGAAGCAAAAATAAGTCAAGCAAATCAAGTCAATGTGACTAACGGTACTCTCAAATGTTACTACGTGAACGCTAGAAGTCTCAGAGACAAAATCGAAGAACTAGGTATCTGTTAAAAGTATAGGCTAATACTACATAAATAGTTATAAGAATATTTAGACTAGCAGATAGCTTCTATACTTGCAACCACCTTGCTTTGTGAATTACTTTAAAGTTCTCTTTAATATCCCGCTGTGAGCCAGCCTCATTAACTATAGTCCGAACAACACCAGATGTTCGCCTCTGCTAGCTGCAGACACTTACTATGTGTTAAGACGCTCCTTACTTGCTTACTTGCTTTCTCGAACGTGCAGATAGCCTAGAGTCGCGATTAGATTTGGGTAATCAAAGCCAAGAACTTATGGTCCCGAAAACATTTCTCCTAGCATCCGTAGAGACATCATTGGTATTAACTTAGATAACTTACTACCTTTGTGGCCCACTTAGAGCCCTGGTCATTTCCCCGTGGCCCCGCCAAGGCCTGCTTTCCCAGTGTCCCGGACTTTCACCGCGCTCCACTGCGTAGTATATATGCAAGCATCAAGCGTACCCACTCAGACTAGATGAGAGTGAGAGGAGACCGTAGTGTCCCTCCAGCCTAGCCTCCTTGTGTCAGCCCATCTCGTAGGACTGTAACTGTGTGTTGAGACTCTACTTTACTATTCACAACTCCCTAGATTGATTGAGGAATACCAGGTGTCTTAAGAGCACCTCCAAGTCCCTATTAAATAGACTAGACTTGAACAAATTTGAAAGAACCCTGTTGAGCTTCTCCTGTGCGACTCTACATTAAAAGTGTTAAAGTGCTACCAGTATATTTTTTACACTCCTCGTATATTACTCTCCTGTATAGACAAAAGCACGCACGGGGTTTGCTTAACAAACACTGGCGCTGCAGTGTTTGTTAAGCAAACCCCGGCGCTGCAGTCTCAAACAATAAACTATACAGTCACACTCAATTAATATCTGCTACCCGCGAACCGATACGCCGTCGCGAGTCCAGCTACCTACAGCAGAGCAGAGCAACTCTAAGAAGATACCCGCCAGCGGATGACTACACGCGCTGAGCGACAACTCTTCAACTCTTCGGGCGAGACGTCAACGGGATCAACCAGACGACACGCCAAAATCAATTGAGTATACGAACTGACACAAGTAATACTTATATGCCTACCTATGTAGAAGCCTGATTGCCGTCATCAAAGGAATCAGATGCCTGCCGTACTAGCAGAAGTCCGTCTATACTATAAACTTTTGTGTGTTTATTTGTAGTAGACTATCACTAACATTATTTTCGAACAAATTACGGCACATTTCGATGTGATAACTTTGTTAACCGGTATCGTGTGTTCGCGTGTGAAAAAGCAACACACGCAGTGAGTGAAAAAAGTGAAACGTATATAAGCATTGAACAGCTCAGTGTGACTATAAGCGTGGAAAAAGCTACTCTAACCATACGCGTGCTAGATAGTTTAAATTTGAAGTCAGAATGGCGCTAAACTTGACCATTCTCCAAGACTTGCCTAAGTTCAGCGGCAATCCAAAGCTCGGTGATCCACCTTTTAAACCGGAGCTGGATGCCCGAACGTTTCTCAGGACAGTCGAGAACCATTTCCTCCAGAATGGAGTTACAGCAGATGAGAAGAAGATCCAAATCTTCTTCTCTTTGATTGATAAGAAGAAGGGCGACGCGATTAGACTATTGACCTGCTATGCAGGCAAAGTAATGCCATTCGAAGAGCTGGAGCAGGACTTCCTCTTGATGTATCCTAGTTTCAAAGTGACAGAATTTCAACATGCTGCCCACGCGCTAGTGAGCACAAAACTCACAACAGATTCGATGTTCTGTGGCATGACGGCACTAGAGAACGCCTCACGTGCAGTAGCAGAAGCTCATTTAAAAATGAAGCGCTAACAAAAAAACAGTTTAGCGAACTTTCAAAGGTAACTAACCCACTTTCCCAGACTGCGTCAACTCCCGGTACAAACGCAACCGCTGCTAGTGCTACAGCTGGTACTAGCGCCTCAACAAACGTAGGTGCTATCCCTCTTCCGCCTGCACAACATCAATTACTAGATGTTGTGCAAAACATACTTATGCATGTTTTCGTCGCGTCTCAAGTCAATCATAAAGTCTACGACAAGTTGGCCGATTATGGCCCCCTGCTTTCATCTACTCGCTTTATGGCTGAAACCGTGAAAACTGTTGAAAAGCATAATTTGCTTACCGATCCCAAGAAAAAAGACACTAGGGATAATGAAGTTATCTGGCAGATAAAACGAAACCAGACGACTCTGCAACAATGCGCACCTCGCAGATTCCCCCCGGAGTCCCCGTCTAATAATGTAAACTCCGTCGAGAATAAAAGATCAAACCAAGCTTGCTTTAATTGCAAAAAGCCAGGACATGTTCAGAAAGACTGCCAATCATGTTCCTACTGCACAAAATTCGGGCATACAGCAAAGACCTGTAGAGCCCGTATAGCACAAGCAAAAGGCAAATATTGCCATAAGTGCAAGCTAAAAGACTCGCATAATACAAATGAATGTTACGTGAATAATGCTCGAGGCCAGCAACCCTCAGCCCACAAGACAAATGTTTGTATGACACATGCGAGCGAGCCCGCAGACGACGGCGAAACAAACAAATACCAAAATAATTGGGATAATACCGACGGTTACAAATCCGAAGAAGAACTCAATGAAGAAACCAGTCAGCTATACTGACTAGGTACACCCAATATACGAGATGGAAATATGCAGAACATTAATGTTCCCCATCTAATCGTAGAACTTGGAAGTAAGAAATTGAAATTAAAAGCTTACATAGATACTGGAGCCACTACGACTCTCATATCTGACGCTATACTTAATGAAACAACGACAGTATTAAAACCCTACGAGGGTCAAGTACTAGACGCCAAAGGGCGAGCCATAAACATCTTGGGCCGAACGATAGCTCAGGTGAAAACACCAGCTGGGTGCTTCAACACCCAGGTCTTAGTGTTTAAAAAGAATGAAATAGTAACTCATGACCTCCTGATAGGCATGAACATTCTTAAATACGCCGTAATTAATTTCTTAAACAAGAAAGTACAGTTTTCTCTCGGCGCCAATAAAAATAGCGAAACCAATTCACCCAGTGACCTCAGATTAAGCATTATGAGCACCGTAATAAAAGGTGATGTAACCCACAGTGCAGGACACAGAGCCGTGCATGTTCCCGAGAAGAAAAAAGACAATCTGAAACAATTCACCACCGAAGTGGATAATATTCCGATCATAAAACCGATGCAGCAAGAGCTGGGAGGAACAAGTTGTCCTCAGAACCAATTCACCTCTGAAGTGAATAATATACCGGTTACAAAACCGATGCAGGAAGAGCCGAAAAAGATCTCTAATCCTAAGAAGCAATTCAACGTTCATCTTCGTCAATCACTGACGATACCTAAAAGCACCGTGATGCTAGCTACCGTGGAAGTGAACAAGCAAATCAAGAACGGAAGTGATGTACTAATTCATCAAAATCAGATCACTCATACTGTAGCCATGGCTGGTGTACTTACTACAGTTCAAGACAAACACCTGAAAATTCACATACTAAACGTGGGTGACAGCCCGGTAACTCTCAAAGGAGGCACCAAATTAAGTAGTGCAGAATACCTTATGACAGACGCCGTGTGCATCACACATCAAGCTCATGAATGCTACAATGATCCTGATGTTGACCAAAGAATAACTAAGGATGAAGACGATGCCGAACAAAGTATCGCAACAGAAAAGAGCCTCAGGCCATTGACAGCCGAGGACGTTAACTGTAACAACCCAAGCGTTAAGGAGGATTTACTAGAAATACTCAACTCCTACAGAGATGCTTGTTGGTTACCAGGTGAACCTCTAGGAAAATACAAAGGAGACCAAATGGAAATACGTTTAAAGGAAAATGCTGTTGTAAACAAAGCGCCCTATCGAATACCATTCGCCTTTCAACGCGAACTGGACGACGTAATAAAAACTATGTTGGACGAAGGAACAATCTCTCGTTCTAAAACAAACTATAATAGTCCACTAGTTATAGTCAAACGCGGAGATGAATCTATTCGCCCGGTGATCGATTACAGAGACCTTAACGATTTATTAATTAATATTTCGTTTCCGTTACCTCGCATTTCCGACGTACTGAACGCCGTGGGACAATCCACTGTCATCAGCACGCTAGATCTCGCTAGTGCCTATCATCAGTGTGAAATCCATCCAGCTGACCGCGAGAAGACGGCCTTTACCGTAGGAAACACTAAGTACGAATTCAATAGAGTCCCTTTCGGTCTCCAATCGTCCCCAGGATTCTTCGCCAGAGTTATTAACGAAGTGCTCTACGACGTACTGGGACCACAATGTCTCGCTTACATGGACGATATAGTCCTCTTCAGTAAAAGTGAAAAACAACATCTAGAAACGATCGAGAACGTCTTAAACGAACTCAGTGAAGCTGGAATCAAGCTTAAAATCACTAAATGCTGCTTCTTTGCCGACGAAGTGCGCTTCCTGGGATACCAGATGACTAAAGAAGGCATGACGATGAACAAAAATCGAATAACAGCAATCCAGAAAATGCCCTTGCCCTCTAATAAGAAGCAACTGCAGTCATTCCTCGGAGTCGTGAACTACTTCCGCATATTTGTACCCAAGTTTGCTGAAATCGCCGATCCTCTCTACCACTTAAGAAAAAATGTTCCCTTTGTATGGACATCCCAGCAGACGACCTCTGTAAACACCCTCAGGGAAAAACTGGCCAATGCGCCAATAGTCAATTTCCCGACTATAACAAACCATTCCATCTCTACACAGACGCCTCTAACACAGGAATAGGCGCTGTTCTCATGCAAGAACACGATGGAATTCGACACCCATTGGTTTACGTATTCAAATCCATAAACGATGCCCAGAGAAACTACGCCACAACCAAAAAGGAAGCACTGGCACTGGTATTTGCCCTGGAACAATTTCGACATATAATATTGATGTTCCTAGTTCACGTGTACACAGACCATCAACCATTGTTAGGCGCGTTACGAAAACCATCCAAAGATGAGTGTCTAACTCGATGGGCGCTGCTAGTTCAAGAATACTCCATACAATTACACTACATACCCGGAACGGAAAACAGCGTTGCAGACGCTCTGTCTCGACTGCCAGTCACTCATAGTACTACGGAACAATTAGCTACTCAGTTCCGAGACGACCTTAACGCAAGAAACGAAAGCTGCAAGACCGCTCTGCAAGAAAGTATCCCTGAAAAAGTGCCCTGGACGGAACAAGAACTACGAACGGCCCAGCGCAAGGATCCTTCCTGTCGTGAACTATTTAACCAGCTAAAAAATCGTTCATCTGAAACAGAAAATGCAACCAGCAAATTGTCTATTTCCACTAAGATCTTACTAAAAACTCGAATAATTAATGGAACAATCTACATTGTACGAGAATTAACCCGAGGAAGCCTGAAAAACGAGTTCCTGGTACCTTACATTCCCACTGAAATTATGCCTCAGGCCTTCAAACTAATGCACGTCGACACAACGGCGGGAAATCAAGGTCCGGAATGGACCCTCAAGCTGTTTGTACTAAACTTCTATCACGCGCAAGAGCGTGTCCTGATCAAAACTCTTTGTGACGACTGCGAATTATGTATTCTAGCCAAAAAGACGCCAAAAGCAGTCCCCCCAAAAAAGTACCCGATTCCAATAAGACCGTTCCACACCATATCTTCAGATATTCTAGGTCCCCTCCGTGTTACTGAAGATGGAAACCAATATATACTAGCATTTAGAGATTACACCACTAGATACACAATCCTTTTCCCATTAAAACATAAAGATACTGACTCTATAATTAACGTGTTGCGCCAAGTCATTTCGAACTTCGGATCCAGTAACGTACTCATTACTGATAACGCTCCCGAAGATGTCCAACTTCCTCCAACATTACAACACTAAGAAAGTCCAAATTGCCCCGTATCATGCGGCTTCACAAGGTCTAGCCGAGCGAATAAACCGCGAGGTAAATAAGCTACTACGGATCTACACCAGCCAACTGGCTCTCCATGATTGGGACAAACTACTACCCGTGATTCAACTCACCATCAATAACACATTTAATTCGAGCATCCACGAATCACCCTTCTACGCTTTATTCGGATTTGACTCGTCCTCTATAACTCTTACTCCTCCTAAGCTATTTTATTCGGAAGACGAACTCCAACAACATATGAGCCGTATAGCCGACATTCGCAAGCACTGTCACAAGAAGCTTCTAGAAGCTCAAAGTGCTTATACTGAATACACCAACATCAACCGAAAGGAGAAAATCATTGAAATTGGTCAAAGAGTCTACGCTAAAATAGACAAACACCGTCCTCACCCTAAACAAAAGCTGGACTTGCCTATTAGCAGACCGTTTATCGTAAAGCAACAAAAAGGAAACGCGTGGGGACTGTTAGAAGTTGCTTCTGAAAAAACTTTCATAGTACACCCCGACTACATTGTGATGAGAAGGAACGCGCAAGCCACAGAGATGCTGCCACTTTCTCTTCCAGTGCACAGCACTACAGACGACCTTGCAACGGTACCTGCATCAACGCATGGACGACTACAGGACAAGCCGGTTTCACTGCCGCTGCGAGTGCAGCCTCACAGGGAAGCCCGTCGCCACTAGCGGTCAAGGTCAACTGCACTGCCACCATGTTAGCCGGCCGAGAGACCACGTTACGCCGCACAGTCCAGTCAACGAACTTGACAATATAGCTCTTGAGCCATTAAGATGTATCATGTAGTTATCAGATTGTGTAAGCCAGTACCATACTAACCCTTGTGTTTACTATCGTTCAATTAGAATTAAATCGAACGGCTCGCAACTTACTTGACGAGAATATTACTGTTTCTACTAACATGCGAATTATAGAAGTTAGATACTAACCTTAAGCTGTTATTCTATAGTTGCTCTAACGACAATGTACTGTTACAGGTCACCCCTCATTATGGGTCTGACAGCAGCTACACTGGTGGCTCTTGTACTCGCTGTACACTCAACCCCACTGCGATGGGACGACAGCCTACGCAACACAGAATGGGACGAACCGCCCCCAGCTTCCATGACCCAATGGACGGGTCAAGCAAGGACTCCTGGTGCGTTTCTCCTGTCCCGTATTAATCTAGATGTAATCAATCACACTTGTACCCGTTTCATATCTGACATGAACGTGGCTACACAAGTGGCCAAGGTATTTTCCAAATTAGGACTGAAAGGAGCCACGACTAACCAAATCAATAGATATTCGTTTCTGGTTCTCCAGCTAGAAACTAACTACCTAACTCAAATTAACTATATAACTGATCTCCTGGTCTGCTCTGGCCGAGGATCGGAATTATGGGAAACTTACCGGCTCTTTGAGGCACAAGCTACCGCCACATGAAACAGCTTGAAACAAGCTGGATTAAGCGGATACACTAGAATAACAACTAATTTAAATACGCTTGCTACTAACCTTACGTTTAATGACACTCACGTTGAAGAGTCTATAACCAATGTAAATGTAACTAGCATTAATACATCTCTCATTCTCCTTGATTACTTGTCTCAGAATAGACCAGTACGCCAAAATGAAAATGAAGCTAGGAGCCCCCTTGTATTTGGCCTAGGTATAGGATTTCTAGGTAGTCTGTTACTATCAAAAATCTTCGGCATCGGAACCCAGGATAAAGACAACATAGCTACTCTAAATAGTAATGTCCAGAAGCAAAACAAATTGCTGAAAGTAACTAATGAGCGAATAGACATGCTCAGTAAAAATGTCTCCGATTCCTTTGATCGGGTTAAAATAATACTTGATAAATTAGTCGAAGCGCAAGCCATCGCCGACCTGCACTCCGCCCTGCAATGGAACTTCGAACAACTCGGAGATAGCATAACCGACATACGGAACACCTTTAAAGCTGGTGAAGTAACCGTTATGCTCCTCGAGGAGGGTATACTTAACCCCGAATTATTAGACTTACCTTCCTTACAACGGATAGTCGCTGAAGGCCTTCTAACCTTTCCCTCTTTAGAATTCCCTGTCGAAATCCACCGCTATCAACTCGCTGAGATAGTCAAAATATTGCAG
>SDVV010013039.1:0-15241 GCA_016164225.1 Gammarus roeselii | reverse complement strand
TATATATCTACATATAAGTATACATATTAAGTATAAGATGCTGCTGAGCTGTTAATACTTAACGTAATTCTTTCCCCATTTCGGAAAAAGTATTTTTTAAGATTGAATGTACACCACAGGTCAAGTTTCCATTTAATACATAATGAACAATTCTCGCGAAATACTACTTTAGTGCACCCTCTCTTGAACGTGCACAACAAGAGTAGCCGACAGACCTGTCGGAAGCCGCTTGCCGTCGTTTATGGTCGTTAACTTTGCCCAAGTCTGACTTATGGCCGCTCATGGCAGGCCAAGTACCAGCTATTACTGCGTGACGCCAGCTGCGGCAAGAGGGAACCAACTGTTTCATAGGGACTAATAGGACGGATGAGGCTACACGCCCTAGCGTGACTCAACTAATGTTTAAATTATGAGCAACAATCATTTACAAGTGAATGGAAGTGTGACCAAATATGGGTGGTGTATCACAAATACGGTCAGGGGTAGATGCGGCACCGGGAATCTTAGCAAATCTTTAAATTATGAATATTAGTAAGTCTGTCGTGACTGGTAATGTGAACTAGTATTGGTACCTCTATCAAAAGTATGGTTGAAATGTTACCAACAGATTTTTCGTGAAGAAATTTTAGTTGCTAACGAGATTTCGAGATTATGAATAAAGTTGTCACGGAAAAGAGGGCATGCATTCTGAAATATTTATTACTGTAAAAGATTTCATTACCATTTGATAAGGTATTAAGGCTATGATATCCTCGGTATCGACTGGACCATTATTAATGTAGGGAAATGATAAAGAGAGGTAAGAAAGAAATGATAAAGAGAGGTAAGAAATGTGAGAGATCCTAGTCAAAATAACATTACTTTAAAAAATGATGTCCGCTTAACATAAACTGAGTCATTTGAACATCATGTATCCATTCATGGATGAAACTGTGGTAACGTATCTAACTCGATTGCTCCATCTCTTTGACGCATAAACCTTGATTACGCTACGCTTCATTGTAAGGGCGAGTTGCCCCGAGAGTTGTCGTACACAGCCATCTATAAACGGAGTCTGTCGCTTGCCCAACTTCAGGCAACAGATGGTGCAACTTCCTCCACCTGTCACGAGGACTACTAGGAAGAGCGGATACATGACGTGTTTCCTGCCGGTTATTAATGTCGGTTGGTCACGTTTAAAGCGCTGAACCTGTTAATTATTATTAAAATTATTCTTATAATCTACTTACATTATGGAGTCTGCGAACACAGTTGCTATAATCATCTAGTGCGCGGAGTCGGTGACAGAATCTGTTGATTTAGTGAACCTCATCTCCTCTACGTGTGTGGATCACATAAAACTAAACCAATCTTTATTCTCCCAATCTGCGAATCTAGAGGAATGTAATAAGTGACCACTCATTGTTGCAGTCAATATAAACATTTATTATGTCTTTTTTTGCCTGGTCCTTTCGAATGAAAGGAAAAAACGGCAGAATTCCGTTTTCGGCGACAACGAATAAAATTGGCTCGCGTCGTCCGATGTTTTGTCTAGGAAGGAAAAACGACAAGCCCGACGTGGATACTTTTTTGGTGCTTTTGTTCAAGTTTTTGTGAAGAGCTGGGGAGGACTTGTCTGACAGCCACTCAGGTATTGATTGGGATAGCAGGGGATTATGGAAGATGCACTGGAACAATGAGGTAAGTGATGGGGATTGCAGAAGAGGCTCTGGAGCAATGGGGTCAGTGATGAGGATTGTTTAAAAGGCTCTGGAACAATGGGGTCAGTGATGGGGATTGTGGAAGAGGCTCTGGAACAATGGGGTCAGTGATGGAGATTGTGGAAGAGGCTTTGGAACAATGGGGTCAGTGATGCGGATTGTGGAAGAGGCTTTGGAACAATGGGGTCAGTGATGGGAATTGTGGAAGAGGCTCTAGAACAATGGAGTCAGTGATGCGGATTGTGGAAGAGGCTGTGGAACAATGAGGTCAGTGATGGGGATTGTGGAAGAGGCTTTGGAACAATGGGGTCAGTGATGTGGATTGTGGAAGAGGCTCTGGATACACCAAGTTTCATCGATTATCAAGGAACTAGTTGGTACTTTCCAGATGAGGGAATTTGTTGGCAAACATTTTCAGTGACTTACGATGTCCTGCATTTGCTTTGCGACAATTCACACCAAAATCCAAATCGTTGCTGAGTTGTGGGATACGCAGAGTCTTGAAATCGTATGGCTAAATCCATAACATAAACCAATAACATAAGCCTAACACGCAGTTTTTTTTCTACCTTGTCAACAGAAAGACTCGACAGCAGTCGGAGGCCACGGAAATTCGCCTTAGAATATTTATCCTAGAGGTTATATTTCGATGACGAATTTATCATTTGTACAACATTTTCATCTATGTTACATACTCGCGAATGTTAGTGACTGCTCATCCAGTGGCTGCTATCTTCGGCAGTTACGTCACCAGATGCCATCCACAGAATTGCACTGCTAGCTGCCTACTCTCGACTGTTACATCCTACGCTATCTGTTTATTTTCGACAGTTACACAAACTGCTGTTCATCCTCGACAGTTAAACCACCAGATGTTCATCTACGATAATTACATCACAGCTATCCATCTTTGACAGTTACCCTACCAATCGTCCATCTTCGAACATTACATTACCAGCTGACGTCCGCGTGAAATTATTCTTTCGCCACTAGTTCTGGTACCAGATGGCCCCAGACGGTACCAGCTGGCAACGGATTTCACCAGCATCCAGATTCATATGCATGGCGCCTCGGCCGTGTTGCTGAGCCTGGGTTATCCTTGACACCAAGGATCGAGTCTAGAGAGACGTCTGCGTTGCGGCTACTCTGAACATGAAAGGACCGACGAAAGGACCGACGAAAGGACCGACGAATGGACCGACGAAATGTTTTTTACCCCTGCAGTAGCCTAAAGACCAGTTTATGCCCGGTGAATATTTTTGCGATCTGCTTTACTTCAAGTCTAGCTGACAATGAAGTATCTGCTTCTTCTCTAAGTATGACTGGCAAAGAAGAAATGAAATATTTGAGTGTAAACTAGTCGATAAATTCATGATATTTATCAAGTTTGACGAAACAAACCAGGCGCATTTGACAGCTCTACAAAGAAGTTGTCTTCACGAAATAGCCCACAGTTTCATATTACCACGATGTTCTTAAATTTCGTAAAATTAGATGGACAATAAATCGTCCAGCGCTAAAGTTCAAGCTCAAATTGTCCCATCCGCTGCATACAATTGGAACATTGTTCAGCTGATGAGTGAGTATCTGTCAGTTGAACCTCTTTGTACCATGTACCAACAAAAGCAAAACTCATGCACGCATTGCACTTTTTATCTCCGATGAATCTTTTTATCTGTGAGAAGATAATGATTCACAAAATGTTCTAGTTGTACTAATGATTTTATGATTGCAAATGGTAAACGATGGCAGTTATTGCAAGTGATGGAATACGAGGCAGATTGTCTCATATTTGTACTAGTAGTCTGAAGCGAAGTGACCAGTCTCGCCTGTCTATTTAGTAAATTTGTGAAAAATAAGGAGCGAGAAGGCGTAATTTGGATAGCGCTGATGAATTGACCTAACTCGTTTCACAAGTTGTCGAGCTGAATAAGTTCACAAATAGTAAACAAAATATTCGTTGCAAAGTCCGTGGAGTTTTTACTGTGCGGTTTATGAACATTTGGCTTTTGAGCTTGCAAAGTCGGATGTAGCATTTGTGTAGTCAAGCCTAAAATACTTGATATAAAATAATTAAAGTTGTATGACTTATCATTTGCTTAAGGAGGGGTCAATGTCAGCAAATATTTGATTTCGGAGCGGCAATTCCGAAACTCTTGTGTACACGCTC
Source organism: Gammarus roeselii (assembly GCA_016164225.1). Lineage (NCBI taxonomy): Eukaryota > Metazoa > Arthropoda > Malacostraca > Amphipoda > Gammaridae > Gammarus > Gammarus roeselii. Next base: position 11,371 of record SDVV010013039.1, on the reverse strand, counting down.
CCAATCAATGATTCAAAAACTCTTCCCTCCTTCTTGGTTGTGCATGTCGGTGTCTTCCTTGGTTTCACAGAACTAATTGATCACTCGAAGTCATATAAGATCATCTTGGAAGCCCGTGAATCAACTTCAACTCCTATAGCAAGAGCTTTACCTCTAAACTCTACGGTATTCCACGAGATGAAATCACTATATTCAAAATAACAATAGTATGAGAGGTACAAAACTGCTTGTCACAGTCCTGAACTATTCTAAAATTTGCCTTATTATTATTATTTGTATTGCAGCAGCGAGGATTGCGTTCACCACGCCCTTCTAATATGATTACGGTCGCTGCTACTACTGCCCTGGCAAACAATGCAAATGTTATCAGCGATTGCGCACTAAGCAATTGCGTTCTCATTAAGTCCTTGTCACTGGGTAACGTAATCACGCGTTCAACTAATGGGAATAGGATAAACTGATTAAATTGATAATTAAGAAGCCCTTTATTTTGTTTTATGAACTTCTAAACAGTATTCTCATTAAGTGTACGGCTTGTGAGTATGCCAGGGAAGGCTCCAATACTTGCTAAGTAATCTTGTAGGGTATCGATTATAGAGGGTTATTTTCAACTATAATAACTGTACATTAAAATTATGACAAAAACATAAAAAAATGTAGTTTAATGTCGCGACTAACTCATTTCCTAACTGTTGGAATTTTCATGTTACAAAATTGTTCATGCAGCCTCGATACAAGATGCTCAAGCCTGTAGGAACGCTGGGGACTAATCAATCATCGATTTAACCTGGTACAGCCGTGACACTTGATTAATGAATGCATTAACAGTGGTACAGTTGGGTTTACACTATAAAATAGGTTTTGCATGGATAAAACTCAGATGACAAACATTCAGTTTTGCATAGAAATTACCATTTTATATGATAAAATATTTTCAGCACTCATAACATTTTATTCAGGCGGGAAGCAACAATTTGCCCGGAAATTGAATTCACGCTTGTAAACACTGTCCGGTACCTCTTCACAACTTATACACTCTCTATTGCGGATAACACACAAGTTCTGAATTTCAATTAAGTAAGAAATGTTCGGTACACAGGCAGTCAATTCTCACAGAACGCGTCTCCTTCTCAGTCCGCTGTTCTGAATGATCTCACTTCAAGAACTGATCGTCATAAGCTGAGACAAGAATCGAATTTAAAACTGCCATGAATTGAATGTAAAAAGGTAGATGAACAAGGGACTTTGTTTAAATTTTGTCTGTTTAAAGTTTTGTTGAATTACCAGGCAAAAAAAATAATCCATTTTTTTTTTCTGAATAATGTAATTGCATGTTAATAAAATTTCGTATTCTGCTTCAATCGTAGAATTGCGAGAAGAAACTGTTGTTTCCTTTTTACATTACAAGGAAACAAAAGGAAAACATTTATTTATACTGCGAGCCCCGGAAGGTATCGACTCCGAATAGCATTCGAGTCTGAAACATTTTGAAATGAAATGCGGGGCCCAACGGCAGGCGAGCTGTCGTTTTGGGGGATAAATTCTGAAGTAAGGTCTCTATTTGCCCACGGGTACAGGCTGTTAGGAGAGGAAGGAAGGCGTGAGAGGGCGGAAAGAACTTCTCAGGATCACATATTGGGACCCAGAAAGAGAGAAGGGGCTGGAAAGCAATTTAACTGAGATGTACCAACATTTGTGTATTGAGTTTGGTAACAAGAGAAATATATATGATTACTCTGGCATTGGGCAAGTCGATATATGAACGACATCGGAAAATTATGCATCGAGGAGTATAACAAATAAATTGGAATGTAGAACCGCTCAAAATGGCTTAACCAATATTTTTTTGCAATATGTCTGAGTGTTTCTTCTTTATCAAGTACAAAATCCACATTGCTGTGTATTTAGCACCTAATAATAAATTGTCTACAATATTCAGTACTGCCAAATTCCTGTGGCACTGAGTAAGCCAGTGAATAAGATTGACTAGGAGCTCCATCATGGTGTTGGTTGTCAGTTGTACCAAGTAACCAAGGGTGACTAGGTAACCAAGGATGACTAGGTAACCTAGGATGACTAGATAACCAAGGATGACTAGGATTGACTAGGAGCTCTATCATGGTGTTGGTTGTCAGTTTCACCAGGCAAGCAAGGATAATGCGATGCCAGCTACGTGGGCTCCATAGGGACATCAATGAAATCCTTTGCGTATACAGAAGGGTTCATCGAGCTGAGGACGTGACCTTCATAAAGTGGCACTGCTGTGCATTGGATGCGTTTAAGGATGAAATCAATTTTCTAACAAACACAGTTCGTTTCATTTTGACAAGTAAATTTTGCTATATTTTAATTTCGATTCACTGCTTAGCTGTGTGATGTATGAGTTAAACTAACTCAATATAACAAAATATAAAGCGTAGGTCAAAGGTCACATTTCGCTGAAATGGGAAATCTCATCTCTATCTTTTGGTTCGTCTTGCGGACGGTTCGCTGGAGATATGCGTTTTTCATCGATATGACGTGTTCTATATATATATTTGTACGCATTTTCAAAGTAATTTATGATGAATTCACCCACGGGATAAGGGTATTCAAATAAACGGGAACAATCTCGATTATTATTTTGTAAACAGCAAGACATTATATTGTCAGCGAAGTATGGTCATCTTTACTTATTCCTACCTATTCCCTTCTTTCTGCAAATGTGGACTATTCGAGATAACATCACATTATTTATCGTATGACTTAGATTTTGGTAAACGGCTTGTGAGTACTGAGCAGTTGTATGAAGTGTAAAGTCGGTTGTTTAAGTGTGTACAATGTTTGCTCGACATGAAAGAGAGATAGTTAAATTCGGGTAGCATAATCCGTAGATTAAATATGCCAATTCCTCCTCGTTTCCTCTTAATGCGATGAGAATCGTTATTGTGTTGAATACCTTTGATTATTTCTTTAGGAATAATACTTTGGAGACGACGGTGTTAGGTAATCTGGGTCGGCCTGCAGTATTCTCTGCACGCATTACGAATGATGCTCTGGAATAAAACAAATAGAAGCACAATATAAATGACATCATCAATAGTGCGGCAGAGATTGTTATGAAGTGGTAAGCAAATCTTTATAGAGTTTTTGCACCGCTGAATGCCAGATCAAACTGCTTGGATTATTGTTCAGAACATACCTATTTGACGGCAGTCTCGTTATAAAACTATTGATATTCATTTTTAGAACTCATGTAATGACTGCATGGTTAATAGCACGCTCACCAGCAAGGCTTTGTCTACAGCGGTGAGAATGTTCAATACGGAAAGACAACTAGATAGTTATCGTGATAAGAAATTAACCCCGCTTTAAAAGAAACACTACCTATATTTTTTCCAGGTTGACTATGGTACTTGCTAATATAAAACTACCCTTTAAGTTTACTATCTTTTAGATTATAGCAATAGTTGCCTTATAATATTATCCAAGTTCAATTTACCCTTTTGTCGTTATCACTTCTTGGTAGGGAGGGGCCATAAAGTAACAGCCCCTGAACCCTGATAACGAATGGGAGGTAGCAGGGGTGGGTGGGGGAGCTGGAGGTACTGATAAAGGAGGATCGATAAGAATTAAAGGCAGCAACAAAGTGTTTGTCCAGTAAAGGGATGATAAAATATAAGCGGTTTAGAATTCCCAAGGCTATATATTTTTAGCTGATTGTTTTCAAATCGATTTTGATCAGATATAATTGAAAATGTTTTCTCATTTGCGATGCATGAAACTTTTTTGTTGTTGTTCATAAGTGCCGGAAGCAATTTTGACGAGTTCACGGTCTCACTTCAACCACTCCGTAAAACTGAAAACAGTGACATTCAATGCAATTCCTGTAGCACCGGTCATTGAAAATATGAAAATTGTGAATAATCAGTTAATAAAAACCGAATTGTATAAGATTGATAAGTGCAATAACAATAATCTATCAACAATTAACTCCATTTATTCATTTTGCATTACACAATCTAATTCTGACATCACAAGACAATAGATGTATTTTTTTTTCTCTGTGGTATTGATGCCGGATTGTTCAGCGCTTCCAGCTACAGTCCCGGTCACTTGTGCTGCGTGTTGGGGGTTCGAACAATGGCAATTCACCGTAGCCTTGTTAGCGGAATGACCCGGCAGTATATCTACAAGCGGTACTCGCTTTCCCAGTAACTCAAGTCATCTCACAACACAGTGAACACACCCTTCCCGCCAGCTCAGTCCACTTACAGACGTCGTCGTGGAAGTACGTGCCACTCACGCACCAGCATGCGAGCGCTGCATGTAGTAGCACGTGTCGCGCATGCGTGCTAGCGTCGCGATTCATGAAATGCTGCTCATTGATTACTACTGGACGCAGATAGATGGCATAAGCGGCTACAACTATCGGAACTGTTCTTACTAGTCTAACCTATCTAAGGAGCGCGTATTTTTAATACAGAAACAAGTGTATTTCAAAAATCATGAGCGCGTATTTTTAAAACAGAAACAAGTGTATTTCAAAAATCATCATCAACATAATTACATTCGTCTTTTTAATGCCCATTAATTCTAATTCCAGCTGCCCATGACAACAGATTGATTATTCCCACACTGCGACCACGTTTCTACCACACCTCTCATTTCTCTCCTTCAGGAAGCATCATCAACAGAGGCGACTCGTTCAGGCGACGCCGGTCCCGCAGCAACAGTATCCAGCCTCCCACGGACCTTGCCTTGTTCCAGCAACAGCAGCAGCTGCAGCTCAAGCTGACCACGTCCAACGCCAGCAACTCCTTCTCTCCAGCCGTTCACAACTCGCCGCAGCAGCAGCAACTATCCCCGGGCCTTGACGACGTCCCATCAGCGGCACAGACACCTGACGATGATGGTGACGAGGATGTGACGGTGAGTGGACGAGGTGCTGCTGTAGTCGGAGACGAGGATGTGACGGTGAGTGAACACGGTGAGCTGCAGGTGCACACGAGGATGACGCGGTGTATACACGAGGCGCTATGCTGGAGGAGATGAGGGTGTGACAGTGAGTATCGGAGACGAGGATGCGGCTGTGATTGGACGAGGTGCTGCTGTTTAATTATGTGAAGAATGGTCAAGTATATGCACGTGAACAGGACGGCCAGACAGTCACTGAATCGCGAAGCTTTATATGTCACTTCGGGATACGCCGAGATACGCCGAGATACTCTTGACTAAGTCATTTAATGGAAGATCATTACGGTACGTTACTTTTTCCACCCATGGAATGAATAGCTCTTAAGATGTCTGTTGCTTATGCTGATAGCTGAGAAAACACGAGCGTCCTACTGAGATGAAATTCACAACTTTTTGGTTACGAGTACGACACTGGGTGCCCTTCTGACTGAGGTGCTTTACTGACTGGGGTGTCCTACTGACTGGGGTACCCTACTGTCAAGGGTGCCCTACTGACTGGGGTGTCCTACTGACTGGGGTGCCCTACTTACTGGGGTGCCATACAGACTGGGGTACCCTACTGGCAAGGGTGCCCTACTGACTGGGGTGCCCTACTGGCTGGGGTGTCCTAATGACTGGGGTGTCCTACTAACTGGGGTACCTTACTGACTGGGGTGCCATACAAACTGGGGCTCCCTATTGACTGGAGTTTTGGAGGTGGCGAGAATGTGACGTGAATGAACAGATGCCTGACGACGATAATGAAGTGAAGGTGATGGTGAGTGGACGGTGACTGTCACAACTAATGACGTGGTTGTGACAAGGAATGGAGAGTGCCGGTCGATGTTGACTACAAGGATGTGACAGTCACTGGGTGGATTGACACTGGTGATGATGACGTGTAGCTGACTTCACTTTTAATCTTTACTCTGGGGATGGAACAGAAAAATCCAACGGGGCTCCCCGTTGAACCCACGCCTCCTTTTAAACTATTGACAGAATGTGACGTGTATTAAAATGAAGCAGGCAATTGACACATTTACTAAATGAAATCAATCGTCGTTTGCTCAGAAGTAAGGCTGCAAAAACCCAACCCATTCTTTAAAGGGAACAAAACCATCGATTGCCTTACATGAATCAGCCAATCTTTGTTCGCTTCCATAAAATGGCAAACCAGCCCAGCCCAATCTTTGAAGAGCAACTACAGCGTCTATTGCCTTACATGAATCAGTCAATCATTGTTCGCTTCCATGGAATGGTAAACCAGCCCAGCCCAATCTTTAAAGAGCAACTACTGCGTCTATTGCCTTACATGAATCAGTCAATCATTGTTCGCTTCCATGAAATGGTAGACCAGCCCAGCCCAATCTTTAAAGAGCAACTACTGCGTCTATTGCCTTACATGAATCAGTCAATCATTGTTCGCTTCCATGAAATGGTAAACCAGCCCAGCCCAATCTTTAAAGAGCAACTACAACGTCTATTGCCTAACATAAATAAGTCAATCATTGTTCGCTTCCATGAAATGGTAAACCAGCCCAACCCAATCTTTAAAGAGCAACTACAGCGTCTATTGCCTTACATGAATCAGTCAATCGTTGTTCGCTTCCATGAAATGGTAAACCAGCCCAGCCCAATCTTTAAAGAGCAGCTCCAACGTTTATTGACTTACATGAATCAGTCAATCATTGTTCGCTTCCATGAAATGGTAAACCAGCCCAGCCTAATATTTAAAGAGCAACTACAGCGTCTATTGCCTTACATGAATCAGTCAATCATTGTTCGCTTCCATGAAATGGTAAACCAGTCCAGCCCAATCTTCGAAGAGCAACTACAGCGTCTATTGCCTTACATGAATCAGTCAATCATTGTTGAACGAAACCAGCCCAATTTTTAAAATGATATGACCAATGACGAGATCAATTTATAAGCAAGGCACCAATACAAAAATGGCGACCTCTGGATGCTTCATGTTAGTATCAGTTTATTAGAATTGTTTACGACTTAGTTGCATAGTAGGTTATCAGCATCAGGTTCAGAAAGGAATAGATTGTATTAGTCTTGTTGTTAGCCCCTATTTTATTTGGGATGTCCACTTACCACTATATGAAGGCAAATAGGAACCAAAGCAGTAATCAAATCAATCGTCATTTCTATATTTCCCTTAATTAGTCATCGCTGGAGTTTCAATCGAACTCAATCCTCTTCTATCCGATTATCGAGAGCCTCGTTTGATTCTGTTCTCGACCTAACAGGCCCGTTAAACGACCTATCAGATCATAACAGAGAATTTCCCAACCGTGTAGGTCAGTAGAACAACCTAGGATGTCGCGACGGAGCAGGTCACGACTGTGCATATACGTGAAACGACAAAGCAGGTCACGATGGATCAGATAACGACAGTGCAGGTCACGACCGTGCAGGTCACTGAAATGACCGGGCAAGTCATGACAGAACTGGGCACAACTAAACAGGCCACGACAGAGCAAGTTTTGGCAGAGCAGGTCACGACCAAGCAAGTCAGTGAAAGAACCGAACAAGTCACGACCGAGCAGATCAGTGAAACTACCGAACACGTCATGAAAGAGCATGTCAAGACATAGCAAGTGTCGCTGAGCAGGTCATAACCAAATCAGTCACTGTCAAGCAGGTCAAGACCTAGCAGTCTATGAACACACAGAATATCTGCCCCACTTGCTGGATATTTAACGTTAACTACAGTTCACATCTGATTAACCATACGAATATAAATAACAATTGATGACACATGAGTTATTTGGGTCGTCTCTAATTATATTTGCGTGTCCTCGATCCAATGAAAACATTTGACATTTGAAACCTTTTGTTAGAATCTGAATCTTGATTTAGCATTCAAGGAAACTGGTTGGAGCTATTGTTTAAAAATACGCATTAAAATAAAGAAAAACGATCAAAAATTATCCGCACACTGTTCAAAATAATATCACTGTTTTCCTGACAACTCTTTCGGCATCGCAGCAAGATTGACCCGCCAGGAACCGGTCCCTGCCACTGGTGATAACTTCAACTGGAAAGTTACAAAATATGTTTTCAGCAGCGCTCTGCTGACAAGGGAGGTCCCTCTACCGGCCCAACCGACAGGAAGGGCGCTATGAAGTTGATAGGTGAAGTTAGACGCAGTTTGAAACAGAAGTTAGCACAAGAAATAACCTATTGATGTTGTATTGATAACGAGGTGAAGTTTTGCGGCGGTCAGTGGTCTATAGGAGATAAAGTTTTGTTTTACCTCCATGTCCACGGTGTTGTGCAAGAAGCTTTAATACTCTTTTCCAAAATACTTTATATAATAGTCAGAATTTAATTAGGACAAAGCAATAGGATTTTTTTAAATGACTAGATGCAGTGTTCTGCTCTACACTGTTTGATGTTCAGTAAATTGGGATTTGAGCAGAAACATATCACACTCGAAAAAAAAAGTTGGAGGCTTCCACTGGCGTGCTGATCACACATGTTGAAGTACATTTCCTACGTCCTACGGAAGTTATCTGTTGACTCGTCCAGAAAAGCTAATCAACATTATGGGGCTTAGTCAACAGAAATTCCGAAACTGTAAGACATGATAGAATTACCAGTAGCATGTTTCAAGGTTTCCGATGTAGCAATGTCCGTAAGGGGTCGAGTTGTAGCTCTAAATCAAAGAAAGTTTAGGTTCTACATAAAATGTATGATAACTAAGCTAGAAGTGTTGTTTGTCGGGCATTAGGCGTTCTATCAAGTACGACAGGAGCCTTGAACTAAACTCGAAATAAATTCATTGCAGTTCGAGCGTGTTTCGTGTATCGCGTGGTGACACTGGCTGATTACTTCACTACCTCATCAACCGCTTTAGCAGGATTCATGCACGCTCTAGCACATCACGTATAAAAAACACAAGTTGCATTTTCATGAACCAATTATATAAAGGGTTCCGACTTTCACAAGTTTGCATGCGCATAAGTAAGTGCACTATACGGCAAGTCTGAGCATGTAATAACAAATCTGTACTTATCACGAAGAATCGGATGGTTTATACATGTAAATAGATCCTTGGCGTAGAAGGGAGGTTGAATCCCCTCAATTAGCAGGTAGATGTCTTACTTCATTGTGTGGAGGTAATTGAGTTTATCTCGCTTAGCATTACTTCATTGTGTGGAGGTAATTGAGTTTATCTCGCTTAGCATTACTTCATTGTGTGGAGGTAATTGAGTTTATCTCGCTTAGCTTTTACTTCATTGTGTGGAGGTATTTGAGGTTATCTCGCTTAGCATTACTTCAATGTGTGGAGGTTATTGAGTTTATCTCGCTTAGCATTACTTCATTGTGTGGAGGTAATTGAGTTTATCTCGCTTAGCATTACTTCATTGTGTGGAGGTAATTGAGTTTATCTCGCTTAGCATTACTTCATTGTGTGGAGGTAATTGACTTTATCTCGCTTAGCATTACTTCATTGTGTGGAGGTAATTGAGTTTATCTCGCTTAGCATTACTTCATTGTGCGGAGGTAATTGAGTTTATCTCGCTTAGCTTTTACTTCATTGTGTGGAGGTAATTGAGTTTATCTCGCTTAGCATTACTTCAATGTGTGGAGGTAATTGAGTTTATCTCGCTTAGCATTACTTCATTGTGTGGAGGTAATTGAGTTTATCTCGCTTAGCATTACTTCAATGTGTGGAGGTTATTGAGTTTATCTCGCTTAGCTTTTACTTCATTGTGTGGAGGTAATTGAGGTTATCTCGCTTAGCACCCACGACTCACGAGACCATTGCCCGTTAGAAAACCATTAAACGTCAAGTGACCTTAGCACGTCATGTGACCATTGAACGTCACGTGAACATTGAACGTCACGGGAACATTACACGTCACGAGATCATTGGCACGTCACACGACAGATTCGGTGTCGGATGATGTGACAGGAAAAATCTAAAATGGAATAACGTGATATTTCTCGACCTTCCATCATGCATCGAAATTAAATATAATTATATTATTGGACTCGACTCCAACCGCAGCTCTGAAGTGAGCCTTAGTTAGCTTTCTCGTAGGGGAACATGTGTTGAACGATACAGTACGATAAAACGATTCGATACAACAACTATGCGATACAAATATTCGATACAAAGATACGATTCACCGATTCGATACAACAACTATACGATACAAGGATTCGATACAACGATACGATTCACCGATTCGATACAACGATACGATACACCGATTCGATACAACGATACGATACAAAGATTCGATACTATACGATACAAGGATTCGACACAACGATACGATACACCGATTCGATACAACGATACGATACAATACGATACAACGATTTGCTACAACGATTCGAGACGTAAAATTCTTTCACACTACTTAAGCTTAAACACGTGAATTACACGAGTAAATGCACGTGCTTGTCGGTACGGGACCAAATTGGACGTGGGCGTGATCCGTTCTGTGGGACTTCTACTAGCTGCTTTATTTTTTTTGGCGTGGAGCCCTTTCCGACTGTGTTTTTACTTAATTTTATACATTATGTTTCATTCATTGAACAAAAATAAAAATACCAATACGGTCTCCATTTGATCCCCACTCCAGCCTTCACACTCACTCTACGGTCATCAGTGGCTGCTCTCTCAGTTATTGGGAGCACCTGTGGCTCTTCGGAGCCCACCTCCACATTCTTTCGACGGTCATCCCTGGCTGCTCCCTCAGTTATTGGGAGCACCTGAGCTCATCGGAACCCACCTACACACTCTCTCTACGGTCCTCACTGGCTGACCCTCAGTTTTTGGGAGCACATGTAGCTTTTCGGTGCCCACCTCTACACTCTCTTTACGGTTATCTCTGGCTGCTCCCTCAGTTATTGGGAGCACCTGTAGCTCTTTGGTGCCCACCTCCACACTCTCTCTATGGTCATAAGTGACTGCTCCCTCAGTTATTGTGAGCACCTGTAGCTCTTCGAAGCTCACATCCACAATCTCTCTATGGTCATCAGTGACTGCTTCCTCAGTTATTGGGAACCCCTGTAGCTCTTTGGTGCCCACCTCCACACTCTCTCTATGGTCATAAGTGACTGCTCCCTCAGTTATTGTGAGCACCTGTAGCTCTTCGGAGCTCACATCCACAATCTCTCTATGGTCATCAGTGACTGCTCCCTCAGTTATTGGGAGCACCTGTAGCTCTTTGGAGCCCGCCTCCATGAAACTGGGAGGGGAAACAGGGAGAAGGGGGAAAGGAAGAGGGAGAAGGGAAAAGTAGGGAGAGGAAGGAGGGGGAAAGGGTGGAGATGGAACCCTCCCTTCCCCCTGCTTAAAGAGGCGTTCTTCACTCCAGTTCGAGATGTTGAACGACTCGATACAGTCGCAGGGAGTAGTGGATGTTGACAAGTCCTGTTCTCTCAAGCACAAACAGACTGATGGTTC
>SDVV010013038.1:0-15242 GCA_016164225.1 Gammarus roeselii | reverse complement strand
GTACTATTAAAAATTGCTTCAGTAAATTTTGAAACAAACGTTACTATATCGAGGCGTGCACAACTCATGACTATGGTCATCCAGACATCCCCAAAAAATCCATTGAAGTTGAACCTACCGTCACTAAAAAGAGGAAGGTATGTGTCGTGGATTTGATTTAAGAGACGTAAAACGGGTGAGGCCATCTTTGGCGTGTGTACTCGGGTTAATGACGAAAGTACGTGCACGTCTTCAGGTTGTATCCTCAATAAGTTCCTTATATGTATATGTTCCTTATATGTAAATGTTCAGATGTAAATAAATACAAATAAACTCGAATATGTTTCATTGTCCAGTGTCCTACGCACATTGAAAATACGTGAACGTATCCCCCTGCAACCGCACCTAAAAAAAAATTAAAATAGATTGATGTAACTGTTTCCTATGTGTAAATATTAGAACCTAACCATGCAATAAATAAATACATAATAGTAAACTTGAACATTCTTCATTATTCATAGTGAAACGGATTGAGAAATGCGAGAAGGTATACCCCTGCAACCGCTCATAGTATGACGAAAATGTTCCAAACATGATAATGTAAATGTTCTTATGTAACCATGCTATTATGTAACTATGTAATTTAAAAAAAAAACTTTATAATAACGATGACTGCGACACTAAATAAAACGCTATATACAGCCAAATCGAATAAATACTACAATACCATATACTATCACCAAGATTGAAATCCTACACATTTTGCCCATTCGATATGTACCAAGCAAGCATTCCTTTGCTGATATGCCAATTCAATGCACCCTAACACCGTGGGCGAACATTAATTTATACGAGCAAAATTATCTCACCCAAGTTTCCAATGCGTATCCAACTTTTTGCCGAGGGAGTCACATACTGCATGTTCAAAAGTGCTATTACAATATTCCTACCAGCGAGGCGGCAAGTGATTGAAGGTACCGTAAACTGACATGTAGAGATGCAACCTGGCTATTGGGCAGGGTAGCAAGAGGAGTGCGTCTCGAGTAAGGTCTCTGTATGACATTGAGGGATATATGTCAGTGATATCATTTCCGATTGACTGTTCCTTACATGTAGATATTCATATGTAAAAAAAAAAAATGTTTCATTGTCCATAGTCATACGCATTGAAAATACGTGAACGTATACCCCTGCAACCGCTCTCAGAATGATGAAAATAGATTGATGCAACTGTTTCAAAAATATTCCTAATATGATGAAGTAAATAATTTTATGTAACCATGTAATAAATAAATAAATATATACATGGACATTTTTCATTGTCCCCAGTCATACGGATTGAAAATACTTGAACGTATCTGCGCCTACTATTTGAATCATATATAACGCAGTGTCCTGACGAAAATAATAAAATATATACATACATACACGGGGAAAGCGGATGGATTTAGTCAAATACTATAACATGCGCTCTACAATGATATAGCGCGTACATAATTCCGATTTTCTCATAAACGTGTTTGGTCAAAATACCTAAATTAGATAACGATCGAGAAACAAAATCCTATTACAATGGTTACTACATTGTTTAATAATACTCTAAATACGATAATGTTCGAGCAATACAAACCTTTGAAATAGCAGGGGCGCCTGCGATACTAAATAATACGATATTAAAGTATCCTATTAAAAGAGAATTAAATCCTACAAATACAGCAAACCTCCTATGTAACAGGCTAACATGTGATGCGGATATGTCAATTAAATAAACTCGAATCCATACAATTATACATACCCTTTACAATATCTATTTACAAACCATCAATAACCATAAACAATAACCACCCAATCTCCAGGGTGTTTTCAGCCACCCAATCTCCAGGGCGTATTCAGCCCCCCAATCTCCAGATCATATTCAGCCTATATACACTACTCATGCACCTCAAACATTGTATCTCAAAAATATTCAACCTTCTTCACTTTTCTGCTCTCACCAATGTGACTCAACTCCGTAGAGCAGGGATGGGACAACTACCCTCTCATACAACCGTCGCTTTGCTTCCATCTCCAAGATCCTACAGCTCATTACATCCTCCAGTGCGTCCAACTCTTCACACCCTTGCTTCTCTCGCAACCTCTCATCAGTTTCCACCAGTTCAGTCTTCTCCACATGACAGGCCAGGTACTTACGAACACTGAATATCCTCCCATACCTCTCCATTTAGAAGGACACTAATTTTGCTTGCATCGACAATCATCGAACATATCATTACATTACTTTCACCCCCGCTAGATCGAAGCTTCCTCCTCTTACTCAATCAAACACCGATAGTAACATACACAGCTTCTCCTCCGAATCCGTCACGAGTGCCGTACATGACTCAACTGCAAACTTCACACATTCGCTTCCAACATCTCCATGCTACGTCTTATTACACTCGCGTTCACCTCCCTGATCACTCCATCCATGAAGAGATTGAACAGCCAGATACACATTACTCAGTCATGTCTCATTCCCACTTTCACTGTTAACCAGGCACTCACCTTGCTTTTCAATGTGACACTTGCTCTGCGGCCATCATAGAAACTCTGAACCGCTTCTATAAAATTTATCCCCATTTCGTACAAACACAACAGCGTCCAAAGCGCTTCCCTGTCAACCTCGTCGTAGGCATTTTCCAGATAAATGAAGTCCCAGAACACATCCTTTCCCACCGCGAAGAACTTCTCATAGACTTGTCTCACTGAAAATATATGATCGACACTTCTACTACTCCTGAAGCCACAATGTTCCTCTCTAATTGTACCACTCCTTTTGATCAGTGCTCTCCCGCACAACTTACCGACAATACATAGCACACTAATGTACCATAAATGTCAGCATTCCTTTTTATATCTATTACCCATAAACAACAGAACAAGGCAAACACTGCGCAACTAAATCGGCATCATGTCTGAATCAGAAAACAGATTCAGCAGCCTCACTAGTCGTTCAGCAATTGTTACTCAACCCCTTTCCAGGCACTCAGTCGCATGTCCGTCGAAACCGGAGGCTTCCCATGCTTCCATCACCTCTACCGCCGCATGCACCTCCTTCCTAGTACGCCACAAGTCTCTCTAAAAAAAAAACTCTGTACACTATACCACCCACAACAACGACGCTTGCCTCTTTGACATACCAACGTTGTACAACTATAAAAATTTCAGTAAGCGTTCATGAATAAGATTTTCCATTTGAAAATAATCCTAATCCTTTTACGACTAGTCAAAAAACAACGCACACGACTGAGCGATTAACTGGTCCCGTTAGTGGACGTGGCACGTATGACCCCTGTACGCTAATTATTATGATAGATATTCACATTGATTGCAATATAACAAGAAAATTCCATTTACCTACAATCAATCATTAAATGTGATTTAAATTTAAGAAAACTGTCAATATTTCGCATTAACTACACGTTTGAAACATGATCTGTGATGGCGCTCAACTCTGCGCGATTTTACAACTTATTCTCATGCGTCAGAATAGCTATGGCCGGATCAGAAGGAAGTTAAATCGTTATACCAATGCATTTACAGCGCGTGATTATCCTGAATCATATATTTGGTGGCATTATATTGTATCCTTCATTTTATCAAGGGATACAATATTTTAGATTACGAGGTTATTATACCTAATCAAACCTTAATTAAAAATTTGTACTATTCGCAATATAACAGAATAACTATTACTGAAGGCTAGTCAGCCGTCACCCAGACAAATATCAGAGTACTTTTTGCAATTATTATGCCGTATGCTGAGGAAATAACGATCTCTCTTCATCAAATTGATGAATATACTGTAGCCTATAATGCTAATTCATTCATGCGTTGGACAGACATGTCAAAATAAGCTCAAGCGTAAACAGCGTATATTTCATTTACCCATACTCGCTCTTATTGACGCGGCTGCATTCTCTCTTTACAGAATAAATCACGCGTTACGGCCTCAATTTCGGCTTCCATAGTAGTGACCCACAGATCGAGGCTGCACCATGCAGGCAACAATTAAAGTGCAATGCCGTACTCAAATTCTCAAGTCATTGGACCGCTGATTCTACGTCATCCCATCAGAGTCCTTACCATGCTCCACTATCTCCACTACATCTCATCAGCGCCCATGCCGTGGGCCACGGTCATCACGCCACCTGCTCAACGCCCATGCAGTGCACCGCTGTCACTCTGCGTCCGTTCAGCGACAATATCATACACTGATGTCGATACGCCGCCCATGCACTCAGCGTCCATGTCATTCCCGCTGTCACCACGTCAATCGTTCAGCGACCATGCATGCACCGTTGTCACTAAGTCACTCGATCAGCCCAATTAGGTTGGATAGATGGAGGCGGCACAGCCACGCCAAACTGAAGCATGGCTGAACTGGCGGTCGCTAGCTGAAAACCAGTTGGAGAGGCAACCTAGCGCACGGCAATGCATTGATTCGAACGGAGAAGGAAGACTTATCCCTACGATGACGGCATTTTACCGTACCTTCGGCTGCTCTGGGCGGTGAACTTATAGCACTGTAGACACTTTTCTTAGGTAGGTATAGTATTGACTTAAAAATTGTTGATATTGGTAACCTGTATAGTTTAAATCATCAATTTTGAATAAGAACAGTGCTTAGAGTGGGCGCATTGACGAGATGGCCACACGTTTCCCGTCAAATTGCAAGACGTGTTGAAGAGGGATCGCGCACATTCGCACGTATCGAATATTACTTCGAATATACCAACAACAGGTCATTTCTACCTTTTTATGTTATCACATAACCTTATCGCTTTGAAATCGAAATCTAGTAGCTAACGTTGACGTTTCTTGTGCGGTTTCTTCGTTAACATTGGAGAAAATTTAGTTCAACATATGTTTAAAAGCACGCGTGCGTCTGAATTGACGGAATTAGTATATGATGAAGTGAATAATTTTTCCCATGGTGCTATTTTTTACATAAAAATTTGTGCATTGTCATCCTCGTCATAGTTCAATTTCCATAACATAATTTTCGTAGACCATTGCACAGTATCCCGTAGCTGCATGCGCAGTATTCTGTAGCTGCATGCACAGTATACTGTAGCTGCATGCACAGTATACTGTAGCTGCATGTTCAGTATACTGTAGCTGCAAGGACCTGGAATAAAAACAGATATCACAATTGCTCAGAAGCTGATCAGCTTTGCTTGCATCAAACCGAGCGCTCACAGCTTGCCCATGCATGAAACTTGAATTGACAACCACATACAATCAAAGGCTCAATTCAAGTTGTAATTCTCTGGAAAATCACGAGTGCCTTAGATGAAAAGCATTGATTCTAAATACCTTCTAGTAAGATACTCAAATGCTGTGAAAAACTATACTTCGAATGTACAGCAACTAAAGAACACCAAGAGTCGGCGATGTTCGTATAAGTTGATTTTTTTCAATGAACTCAAATATAACAATGTGTTGCCATTAATAGATGAAACCAACTTCCTTTGCAACATCTGTGTTTCTCACCATCCTGGCATGTCCCATACCAGTAAAGATTTCTGCTATCGAGAGTTAGTGCGCAAATAATGAATTATTCCCTATCTATCTTTCAGTTCTTCGGCCCTCCTCGTGTTGGCCGCCGCGTGGCTATAGTCGGTGGCTCGGCTCCACTCGCTAGCGTCGATAGAACTGGCTGTGCCGCCTCCACCTATACAACCTCCTTGGATCAGCCCCATGTCATAGGCCGCATTCGTCCGCCACCACTTAAGTGGCTATGCACCACTCGTCACACTAATCCTTCAGCTCCCATGACAATCACCGCTGTCACACGCCGCCCGCTTAGCGTCCATGCTATGCACCCATGTCGATACGTCGTCAGCTCGGCAACCATGCCATGCACTGCTGTCTCCATGCTACCCCCTCTGCGTCAAAGCTATGCCCCGCTTTCGTCACTCAATCTCCTCGACGAGACAACAGCGCCCTTGCCATGTGCCGCTATCGTAACACAACCCGTTCAGGGCCCACCCCATGCATCACTGTCGCCACGCTGGTTGATCATGCAGCTCCAACGCTGTGCTCCGCTGTCGCCTCGCCGCACGTTCAGCGCCTATGTTAAGTACTGCTTTTGCCACGTCATCCGTTCCGGGCCCATGCCAAGGACTGCAGTCGTCTCGCGACCCGTTTAGCGCCTATGAAGCCGCCACTGTCGGCACCTCGTTCAAACATAGCTTATGCCATGCCCTGCACGTACCGTCTTACCCGCTTTTCTCCCATGTCATGTACAGCTGGTGCCAAGCTGATTGTTCTGTGCTATGTAATATAACGATATCGTCAGCCGGCTATTCAAGGCTCATATCATGGACAATTTACGCGGCGCTGCTCGCTAGGTCTCCATGTCATGCACCACTGTCGCCCCTCATCCGGTTCAGCGCACGTGACATGCCCACTCAACACGCATGTCGTGCACCTGTGTCGCTACGTTAACCGCTATAAGCCGCTATCGTCATGCCACCGGTTCAAACTACATGCCGTGCACAGCTGTCGCCACGTCACCTGTTAATCGCCAATGCCGTCTACCGGTGTCACCTCGTCACCCAATTCTCGACCATGCCATGCATCACTGAACTTACGTCGCCAGCACTGCACGGTCCACGACGCCCATGCCATGACCGCTGTTGGCACGACACCGGCCTGGTGTTCATGACATAGACAGCGGGCGCCACGGCACCCGCTCAGGGCCCATCATGGACTGCTACCGCCGTGCTGTCACGGTCGGTGTCCATGTTATGGACAACGATCTAAATATCGCCTACACAGGGTCCATGCCATGCAGAGCCAAAGCGACGCCGCTTGCTCGGGGTTCATTCCACGGACAACTATCTCCAAGTCACCCGCTTTGAGTCCATATCACGCTCAGCTGTCACAATGTCACCCTCTCAGTTGCCGCGACAACACGGGGAAACCCACTCCAGGGGCCACTCAAGCACACGCTACGATGACCTCTCATTGCCACCTGTGACCCAGAGCAACCCACACTCTTCTCCCCGGGATCAAGAGACCGGCGCACTCCAGCGATTTTTGATTCTCATTCCGACGCTGCCCTTTAATTGAATTGCAGCAACACAAAAGGAGACCGTAGGAAAAGCACCGAGTAAATAGCCCCTTCCAGAGACGATTGTTGGGATTAAAGGGAGCCAGGCTGAGCAATAGAGGAGAAGGCAGGATAGAAAAGGATAACAACTCAATAACGTTCAATCAGTCGAATCAATAAAGTCAAATACTTCCCAATTATTAGATTTGTTGGATATAATAAGAAACCATAGGAAACAAAACAGTCGATAAATACGACACTTGAATAAAGTTGGATATAGAATGATGAACTCTCAAATATATATCCGCACGAATTTAAAGAAAAAAAATTAGGAAAATAGTATAAAGTTCTAAAAACAGCAGCATCCAAATAATTTTAAAATATTGCATGCAATCTTTACCAAGGTTGCGTGACATTCTTCAAACATTTTTTTTACTTACAGATAAATTATTGCTCCTCTGTTTGGTTCTTGGCAGAACAATACGAACGAAAAAGTGCAAGCTATACCGTTTTTAAGTTTTTCAATATTTTTTTTGATGTGGTGGTATCTTCCGAAAAAAATCAGGTATTGCAATTAGTGCTAATGATCACTTTGCAGTGAACATAAAACATTGCTCTCGATTATTTGTTGCAGCGGAAACAGTTACTTGAAGTGCGATGGAGATCGTACCTGATTGCAGCACAAGCGATTAAAATTCCCTACGAGTGAAGTTTTATTCGCACTCAGGCAATTATTCGACTATTACTTTTATGAGACTTCGGTCAATCAAAGTGACTTTTATGCTAGACTTCTAGGGAATTTCATCTACATATCAAACCAAATTTATTATTGACAGGTTACAAATTCCTAATTATACGAACGATCATCATTTATGATTTCAGTAGGAAAACATTAATATTTTTGTTTGAAGAAGCCAGCATCTGCTTGTATTCAATATAAGCAGCACCTGCAAAGGTTTGTCGTGCACTCTTCCGCTGTTGTCCAAATAGGCCCTCCAAATGGTGAAAAAGTGATAACATCACAATAATATTCACGAATTGACGGTGTAGGTAATTTCTTATTTTTTACACACAAACAGGTTTCAGGACACACAATGCAACAGGATAACACCTAATAAGCAAGTTCTAGGACCACGAAATGTTTTTAAAACGTATGGGGCAAGTGAATTAAAACAACAAAGGAAACAACAATTGAAAAATCTGTAATAAAGCGGCAACCACCCGTCGAAAAAAACTCTTGAATTTAGCTTTGAAATAAATGTCAAAAGTTGTTCTAATTGAAAATCCAGAAGAGAATTTACTAGTGAGAAACAATTGAGAACTGTGAAACTTCTCGCGACATTGAGTATCACATTATGTACGTACTTCATACACTCGTCCTGGGGGACGAGTGTCTCAATGAACCTATAAAAAATATAGCGATCGTGCAGAGAGCAACGGAAAACAAGGTACGAAAAAGAGGTAGACATCATATAAATGCTCTATTGACTATTTTTGTACAAATAAATAGGTCAGTGTGAGAGGTATATAATTTTAGTCGCGTTACTCTCAAAGAATGGATTTTTTTTCTGAATGTAACTTGAACAGGTTTAATATTTATCTCGGTAGGTCCAACCCAGATGATGATTGATTGCATCATATGATAGCACTCGATAAAATAATATATAGGTAGCAGAGAATCGATGGTGATTGGAAATAATACATTATTCTTCACTCCTTACTCAGTATTGACGGTCAACGTGGAGTTTAAAGTTCAGCTTATCGCTTAGAATGAAACCGAGGTACTAAATAGGAGACACCTATTCCAATTCGTTGATGTTGAACAATACACTCGGCCATGGGGTTATGTCGCGGAGTAAAAATCATCATTTAGTTTTATTTTCTTCAGCGATGAGTCTAATACCTACAAACAACATTAAACGAGCAAATATTAATTGGAGCAAAGATTCAATAGGAGCAAAGATTCAATGAGCGCAACGATTCAGTAAGAGAAAAAATTCAATAAGAGCAAAAAAATCAATATGAACAATAGCATAGTCAAAGTGGTCTCACTGGACATAAACGGAAGCATTATCAGCAAATCTAACATTTTTCAGTCCAATCCGAAGAAATCGTTTGTAAAATTCGTCTGTAAATTATTCAGCACTTTAGATGTTTGTCGTTAAAGAGTACATACTGATTCCTACAAGAAAAATACATGTCAACGAACGAGAAAATGTTTGAACTAACACCATAGATTTCCAACTCTGCAAACAAAATGTCCATGTCAGATGTATAAAATTTCTTACGAAGGTCAAGGATCAAACGAAATTGAAAAATATTATCATGTATTGATTGGAGCAGGTCAAATACTGGTTGTATATTTTCAAAGATTGCATTAGACTTGTACGGAAATCCATTTGTACATTAGCCAACATTATTATTAATAGAAAGCTTATTCAATCGATGTTTTCAAATGATTTCTTGACAAAAGAGTATACATTGTACTATAGTTTGACGCACTTATAGTCATCAAACTTGAGAATAATGATAACACGGGCATTTTTGATACCGCTTGGATGCACACGAAAAAAAGGCCATTTTGAGAGGAAATTACATGACTAACCTTAAGAAAGATACTGGGTTGAATTTCATCACGATTGTATCTCGTTTTCTTGAATGAATAAAGATGTTTGTTTATTTCATTGATATCTGTTCAGTAGAAAATGCATTCGTTATCATTTAGCTGGCTATTGGAGTTCCAAGTGGGGTAATAACCCTTTGAGATAGATTGTAACAAGTACTGTGGAGATTGACGTGAAAAAAACGAGTTGAAGTGGTTTGTGGAGTCTTGATCATAGAAGAGATTTTAAAAATTTTTTGCACTTCGACCCAACACTTCATTTGGAACAGACCGTATTCTTCTGCAGTACTTACATACTATATGAAGTTTATTAGCTCATTCAATTTATTACACATTCAACAACAAGTGTTAACATATTGCCACGGGTACTACATTTTTTCTGGGTTATTAAACCTTGATTCAACAATTTGCTTAGCCTGTAATTCTACATTATAACATATTTCAAGTCAGACGTTAATCACATGATTCTTTTTTCCGAATGATTTAGACGTTTTAAAAATAGAAACTGTAACTATACAATCCACACAGTTTATCCTACAGAAGCGTGAGAGCATCAGAAGGGTTTTTGGTTTGCGCAAATTTGATCAGTACGGAAAACTAATAATTTCCAACAAAGTTGTGATCACCAAATGGTCTAGATAAGCAGCTGGGGTCATTATTGGCGTCTCGAAACGGACACATAAAATAAAAGGGGGAGTTTTCAGACAAAAAATAGTCAACGACACCCAAGAAAAGTAACAGGAAATTTTTTCGAGTAAAGAAAAGGGGCAACCTGATGGTTTGACGATAGTTGGAAACAAGCTAAAGCTGCCGACTAGGATATTTGTTCATTTGCCGAAGTTGGAGTGAAATTAATACATTAATGTTTGAAACCAACATACAAAAAGTTCTTTGTATTGCTTGAAAACTAGGAAATCTTTCCCGAGAGATAGTCTCATTGAAATTTTGAGCCTATTTTATCCAATACTAACTCTAAAAGTTCGACCAAAACAGGGAGGACTGTTTAATCTTCAAACAGTTTTGCAATTCGGATTACTTTAATTATTTGCAATACACTGTTAGGAGTGAAACGGTGAGAATTCCTTAGTAAAGATCCAAGGGAATAATAAGCTCCTGTTTGCTGGTCGACTCATTGCTGGAGAGTACGGTAGGGCACCGGTTCTAATGTGTTCACGGAAATCAAATATCGAGCCACCCGCATGTACAATCAGTGACAATGAAGGTTCCCGAAGGTCCCTCCCTCGTATCTTATCACACTTAGCCTCCCTACGTTTTATGACCCCGTTCATATTCAGATGCCCCTCCCACAGTACCATGGCAGCGCTTTAGTCGCTTGTTGGAGCTCGTAGAAGACGGTAATGCATGGCAGCGCGTCCGCTTCGTTGTAATACACTTGTTAGTAAAAATTATGGTACCAATAGGTAATCAGAACGAATAATTTTGCCACAGCTTGTCAGTTGAAGCGAACACTTTCATTTCATTGTTTGATTCGTCATGACCTATAAATTCATTATATAACAAGATTAGAGTTATAATACAATTATACTATAATTGAGCACATTTAGGTAAGCATACGGATAGACTTCTTGACGAAGCGGGAGTATTTATATTCTTAAGTGGATATCGTTATTAGTTACGGCTAGATCGAACTCTGTAGCTATTTCTTCTAATTTTGCTTATGTTATTTGCTAGTCTTCGGGAATGTATTACAAAAAATCGTGCTTTTCTGTCATCCTATCTAGCTAAGACCTTTTTGGTGACAAATTTTGAAGTAGGGGAGCGCTTGCCAATCGCGATTTGGAAGCCTAGTTACATGAATCTGCAGGTCGATGTGGCCTTGAGCTAGAGACAAATTGGCCACGTGCTGTGAATTTTTGTTTTGGGCAGCAATAATTGTCGAATTGATTATATAACATAACTTCACATGTAGGAATGAAGCTCCCATGAGAAAAATCATCTCACCTCACGGATTATTGACTCGATTTCGTAAGGAAGACGTTTTAATTTTCTTCAACATTACCTGTATACATATTTTGGGGTGGATGTATGATTATTCATTTTATAGATCATTGACACTTCATTTTAATGTTTAGTATTACATCCTCTATGGGCTCCAATATTTATTTGTGCCCTTTTTTCATGGTGATCCATTTTGTATTAATTATATAATTATGAATCGTTAGACGCCCGCAGTGGCCCTATGTGGACTATGCGGTGTGTTGGTTGGTCTAGTCCGGTGAGTAAACGGTGTCACTCTCTCGCTGGTGAGTATACGGTGTGTCTCTCTTGCTGGTGAGTGCGGCGTCACTCTCTTGCTAGAGAGAATACGGTGTCCCTCTCTTGCTGGATTGTATACACTCTCTTGCTGGTGAGTATACGGTGTGTCTCTCTTGCTGGTGAGTGCGGCGTCACTCTCTTGCTGGTAAGAATACGGTGTCACTCTCTTGCTGGTGAGTATACGGTGTCACTCTCTTGCTGGTGAGTATACGTGTCTCTCTTACTGAAGAATATACAGTGTCACTCTCTTTGCTGATTAGCGTGCGGTGTCGCTCTCTTGCTGGTGAGCGTGCGGTGTCGCTCTCTTGCTGTTGAGCGTGTGGTGTCGTTCTCTTGCTGGTGAGCATGCGGTGTCGCCCTTCTGTTGGTGAGCGTGCGGTGTCGCTCTCTTGCTGGTGAGCGTGCGGTGTCACTCCCTTGCTGGTGAGCGTGCGGTGTCGCTCTCTTGGTGGTGAGCATGCGGTGTCGCTCTCTTGCTGGTGACCGTGCGGTGTCGCTCCCTTGCTGGTGAGCGTGCGGTGTCGCTCTCTTGCTGGTGAGTGTGCGGTGTCGCTCTCTCGCTGGTGAGTATATGATGATACGGAGTCTACGTTCGACTTGCGCGCCCTACGGGGAAGCGTGCCACGACTTCACGTTGGGGCTCCGGTGTAGCGCGGAAGCAACTCCTACTACTCCTCGTTGAACCATTTCAGAATCTTCGTTTAATTTACTCGGTATCTACGTTAAACGTTTTCAGTATCTGCGTTAAACCAAACCGGTATCTACGTTAAACCTACCCGGAATCTGCGTTAAACCAACTCTGAATCTAAGTTAAACCAACTCGAAATCTACGTTAAACCTACTCTGGATCTTCGTTAAAACTACTTGGAATCTACATTAAACCTACTCCGAATCTACGTTGAACCAACGCGTCCTACTGGGGAGCGTGCAATGATTTCGCGATGAAGCTCCTTTGGAGCACAAAGGCCACTGCTACTCTTCAACTGCCTTACGGGGTAGCCTGCATTAACTTTGCGTTGAGGCTTCGGTGGAAAACAGAAGCAACTACTACTACTATATACACCTTGACACAGCTCAACAATGTTTACTTGCCGAAACAGGCCTCAACAACACTCTAGTGCCGTTAACTTGGCTAGAGCATTAAGCTGTTCGAACTTGAGCATCTGTTAGACTCACTCGCTGAGGTAACTGTTTGCTGATCCTCGAATGTATGAGAGACTACTCCCATAACCGGCAAATTGAGGCCGTCAAGGATATTAACATAATGCTTTAACATGCGTCTTCCGTTGGAAGATTTCATTTACCAGAACAAAAATTGTACAGAATTTTGAGTTTAGTCCATTTATTACGTTTCTGCTAATTTCATTGTTTGGTCATACTGGCATGGATTGATATGCCATCCTGCTGGACATTTTAGATTTTCTTTCTAGAAGTGTTTATGATCGTTCCAGCGCTACACACTGCGGTCGAGAACTGATGCCGGATTGTCGTTTAAAGTGTCTCCTTCTGATTTCGTATGAAGCTCAATCCAAATTTTGATTTTCGGTGAACCAGTTCATAAAAATTAACAACATACATAATAGAAAATATAGATGTCACTAAAAATATCTCTTTAACACACATGAATATATATTTGGTCTATTTTTATATTAGCCTTGGTTCACGGTTTCGTCCATTCCGCTTACTACGTTATACCATTCCTGCCCACTGAGAATAATTAAATGTGTCTCTCACACTTTCTCGTGGTCGATACATCTTCGCGCCCTACGAGGGAGCTCACTCGGGGTCGTGTCAGAATTCCTGTGGAAATGTTCCTCATAATCTAATCTATACATATCTTCATCTAGAAATCTACTTATATCTTTTCTTTTCGTGATACGGCATATAGAATGAAAATGTAGCGATTATTGCTTGCAGTCCTGTTAGTCCTGTAAAAGATAAAATTGAAACTGCCCACAACGAGGAACTTTTCCAACTTACTTATGGAACATGAAATTAAATCTAATGAAAGAAAATACAGAAGTTATGAACGGAATCACTGCAAAATTAGAAAACTTGGTTTCACAGCTATATGTTTTGACTGGTATTTTCACTCAACATCCAGCAAACTTCTATAAAGCTTTACACAATCCCCAGCAACCAATTAGAACAAAGCCTGCCTCGACCCGATACTACTACTTATATTAGCCCGAACTTGCTTGATACCCCATACCGTTCCTCGCCTCCATGTTAGACGGTTGCCCGGTGAGAGGTCCTGTGGTTTAGTCCAGCTCGTAGGTATGACCCCGTGACTGCTCCACCGTGGCATTATGCCTCAACACTAGTAGTGTATATGTCGACAAGAATGGCACTAAAAATTGTCTACAAGAATGGCAATAAAAATTGTCTACAAGAATAACCCTAAAAATTGTCGACAAGAACATGGGTACGAGAAACGGTCTACAAAAAAGGGGTACGAAAACAGGGATACGAGAACGGCAATGGATAATTAGTGACTATGTTTGTTATTTTGTGAAGGATTTAGGATGTATGTTATTTGTGAAGGATTTAGGATGTATGCTTTTAGTGAAGGTATTAGATAAATAATAATTAGGATATATGTTATTTATGAAGAAATTAGATATAGGATGACTAGATATTTGAACCTTTTATCGAATGTATTGCTGATTTAGGATGTATGCTTTTAGTGAAGGAATTAGATATAGGATGACTAGATATTTGAACCTTTTATCGAATGTATTGCTGATTTAGGATGTATGCTTTTAGTGAAGGAATTAGATATAGGATGGCTAGATCTTTGAACCTCTTATCGAATGTATTGGTTAGGGTGTATGTTATTTGTTAGTGACTCGGACAGGCTAATGCATTTTTTGCTTCATAGAGTTTCCAAGAACGGAGTTTTTTTGTGACTCGGGTAATGCATTTGTTGGGATCTTATCTCCAGTGGGCTCTTCTATTTGGGTCACGGAGGTGTTGACGGTTCATAGTGTGTGACGGGGTGGGGAAGAGGGAAGTCAGGTGCGTGAGATAGGGAGTCCATATATGCATTTTTTGTGAAGGAATAAGGTATTTTGTAACCACATAGAGACAATTACTCAAGTGAGTTGCAATGTAGGCATGACAGTTAGAGACTTTTTTAGCTCTGGATGTATGGTCACACAAAGATCTTATTTCACGAGAAATATAAGCCTCTTGGGGAATTTCCGTTACCTTTCGATATCTTTCAGATTCCGTACGCTGTTTCTGCTTGGTTACATACGCTAT